>WEKX01002393.1:0-26898 GCA_013390025.1 Pitta sordida | reverse complement strand
GAGGAGACGCCTCCCGGGCTGCCCAACCCGGCTCCGCGGGGCTGGCAGGGGCGCGGCGCCCGGCCCGGGGAGAAGGGGATGGAGCCAGGGCCAATACGGGAGGTGGGACGGGATGGCATGGAACGGGATGCAGCGCGCCGTACCGGACTGGGGCGCGCGAGTAGCGCCAGCTCCCCGCGCCAGCTAAGGAAAGGTATGAGCCCTCTCCGTCCACCTGCCCGCTCGCGGACCCAGAACCGTCGAGCGCAGAGCCCCCTCGCTCGGAGGCGCGGCCGGCGGACAGAAGAAGGCCACCGGGAGCTCCGACGGCGGTTTGTCAGGCGCTTCCCTTCACTTCTGGCAACACAAGACGTGTCCGTCTCCCCAGCCCATCCCGATCTCCTCTTCAGGACTGAGGATGCCAAGTATTTCATTAAAAGGCAGTTTGGACAACCCGTTCCACAGAGAGGTTGAAAAAAGGCGCAAAATCTTGCTCATGCTATTGAGAATAACAGAGTTAGGTTTGTCCTCAGGGCAGGACTTGCTTCTTCTAAAACAGGATCTGGAATTTGGCCAGTCAACAATGAGTTGGTAATGAAAATCTTCGTCACCTCTCCCTTTGCTGCTTTTTCTTCTCCTAAAAAAAAGAGAAATTACAAGAACTCCACTTTAGTCCAGTGGTGAGTGTGCCCGCCTCTCATGCAAGAGACTGGGGGTTCAATTCCTGCCAGGGAAGCAGTGGAGCCATTTAGGTGTTGGACTCAATGATCCTTGTGGTCCCTTCCAACTCAAAATATACTGTGAAACTGTTTTGTACATATCATGAACATCCTTATGAAAGTGACCAATAATTTCTCCAGCAATTCTGTCCTTAAGGCTAAAATCCTGTAGAGAAAGAGATAAATATAATCATATAATTGCTAGATTAAAGCCTTTGCCATCATGCCTACTCTCATGCAAAAAGTTGCGTATTGTTGCAACACTAATATAAAAGTCATTTGAGGAGACTGGAGTAATTACGGTTGTTGACAGTGTCTGCAAAATGTACAGCCATATCACCTTACATTTATTTAAAAACAAACAAACAAAAAATTACGGACCCCCCCCCCAAACTTTATTGCCTTCTCTGTGTTAATGAGAGCTTTCCGAATAAGATCTTTACAGGCATGTCAGGAACTGAGACTGCCTATGTGTGGACAGGAGCGAAGAGAACTTAGGCTGTTGTTGGGCATGTTTTAGTTTGCTGAGCTGATAGTGCAAGAGGGAAAGACTTGAACTCACGCAGTTCATTTTTGTCTGTTTTCCTTTAATAACATTTGAATCCCTTAGCTAGCATCAGCCACAATGAACAAAAAGGTTTCAAAAATAATCTGGAGAGGAGCATGTCACCCTTCAAAAAAGTGTCAGTGTGAGTGACAATAGCCATTACACAACCAAGAATCCATCCNTGGAGAGGAGCATGTCACCCTTCAAAAATCCATCTACAGAGGACTGTCTGAAGCACAAAATCAGGTTCCTTTGGCTCCTTTTCTTGTGAATTTGTTTACATTTTTATGAGAAGTGTTATTAACTATTTTGTGTTTTAAACGATAATCATTAAACCAGAAGACACCAACCTGGAGATACCAGTAATGCAACATTTTATCATTCCTTCATTCTTTAGGATGTTACTATTATAATTTATGTATCATCTATTTCCAGTCAAGTGTTTCAGATTCAGGAGAGAATACTTTGTCATATGTTTGTAAAGCAGCCAGGTCTCTATAGTCTCTGGGCAGATTCTGGCACTGTACTTACGAGGAGCAGCAGTTTACTGGTAGAGGCAGTAAACACTGTTCTTCCTGAAGCAAACCAAACAGTTTGGAATCATTTTTGTGACATTGCATAAACTAATACTTGAGTTACATATCTGAGTCCAGGGACATTTTTAGGAGCAAACATGGTAACTGACAGGGCAGCTTGTGTAAGTCACAGTTACATAAGTTTGGGTAGGTATGTCAGCCATCTCTTGTGCAAGTGTGTGAAAGGAGCTTGTGCCCAGCATCTTCACAGTCATAGTGTCTGCTCCAGCAACAGATTGCACTACAGCCTTTGAGGCCCACTGAGGGACCCACTAAGACCCACTAGGGAGCCACTAAGCCAGCTAGAGGGAAGAACAAACACTAAGCCATGACTCTTGGGATATAAGCAAAGATAGCTTGGGTACTGATGACCGTGGCCAAACTCTTCCGGCCAGACCCACAATTACAGGATTAAAAGTGTGTAAATTATGGTGAAGTATGATGTACAACCTTTCACAGAAAAAGTACTAGTAATGAAATCAAAGTTGCATATTTGGCATTACAGCAATCTTAAACTCTCTTCCATATTCATTAGCTTTGTACACCCTGGAGAAAATTGTAAGCCATGTAGAACCTCAGACAGTTCCTGTAAAATTCAAAACATGTTTACGTGACCATCTACAGTGAAATATTACAGTTTACATGCTGTTAAATAATGTTAGAAAAGTGATTTTCAAAAGGAGCTGAAAAATAAACACATGAAGATAGAAATGCATAGTTCTATTTCCTCCACTGGTTTGCCTTAACTGCAATAAATAAATAGTTACATAGATATAAATACATACCTTTTAAAATTTGTAAACATATACAATGTATGTTATGGACAATTTTGCACAAATACATACATGATGAGGTAACTTACATACACAATATTTGCCAACCTGTATGCTCTATGCTATGTAAAACACAGTGCTACATACAATACTAATGTATGTATTCTGTGCTTATAAATAAATTTGTTTGCACAGCCAGCCTCTCACTCTCCTTTGGCCAAGCAGGGGGGACCCAGCCAGCGAGGGGGCCGAGTACGGCACAAGCTGTGTTTAAACATGAGCTCCTGAGGTCTCAGAAGCACACGGAAAATGGAAAGACCTCACCCCACCCTCATTCATACACACAGACAACTCTCATTATCATAAAACTTAATCCTAGTCCTGTTAGTGAAAGAGATATGTATACTTCAAGTTTTGTGATAAAATTCATATATATATATGGTTGGAGTGTAGAATTTTATTGATAATATATGACCAAAGTACATGTTTCTGTTGAAGCCAGTTTTCTCTATAACCATCAATGTGTCTATTCTAGGCCCAATAAAATTCTTTTCTTTTACACCTCAGGGTGACAGAGAGCACAGCACATTATAACTACAGAAATAGACTCGACTGTGGAAGATCTCTATCAGGCAGCACAAAGAATTTGAGGCAGCTGCCAGTTATCAGCTGAAGCAGGTAGCTACTGAAGTGTAGAAGATAAATAGATAATTGAAAAGCAATCTGGAAACCTGGGAGAGATAATAAGTCTCTCTTCTAGAGGGAGGGCAATGGCTCAGGGAGGTCACTGTTGAAATCAGCTCCCAGATTAGTGTTGTATCTAATATTACTGAAAATACAAAGGCAGTTCATGCCTGTCAGCTCTGAAGTAGTGCTCAAGTTGTTGCTAGAAATGCAGTTTGGTGTATTAAGTTATATAAATCACTATTGTCGTACTGTTGAAAGACAGGTAACCAAAATCCCAGGAACATCATGGCCCTCTGTTAAATTACAGTTGCCAGAATAGGAAACTCCAATAATCCCTCAAATATCACAGGAGGTTGGTTCCAGAAAGATGCCACAATAAGTGAAATCCGTGAAGTAGCGGTAAATAGGGTAAATACAGTAAAGCTGGTAAAAAAGGGCGGGGGAACTTGCGATGTATTGAACCCACAAATGGTGAACCATGAGGTAGTGAGAGATTACTGTATTTACACCCCCTTCTTACTCTCCATGCTGCTTTTCTGTGCTGCTGTGCAACCATTATGTAGTATTCCTGCCATACTGACTGTGGTCCTCTGTGAGGCAGGTGATTTCTTTTTCTGTGTAATTTCTATTTATATTAAAATAATGGTAATATTTTACTTTCTCTACCATGAGCACAGAGACTGGATGGAAAGGCCCATGTCTATGAGTAAAAGAATATGTTGATCTTAGTACCCCCATTTTAAAACACCTAAACATCCTAAAATACATCTTTCCCTTCAAGTCACTCTTATGATTCCTAAATTCCTGTCTACAGAAATTGTGAAATCTTGCATGGACATGCAAGGAAACTGATACCATTTGGTAATTCTTCTTGCTGGGTTTTGAGATCTTGTAGAACTATATTGGTTGTAGGGACATAGCATGAGGAGGCATTTTTGTGAGAGTGGGCACAGAGAAGAAGTCTTTGGCATCTTGCCAAACAGAAAGTGACATCTTTCCACCAGATGTGTGCTTGAATTGCTCCACTGTCTTCTGTCTTTATTTTGTTAAACCACTCATGTGGACCACAGAAAGTAGCTGATATCAATGTTATATTAATTCTTATGGGACTGAACAAAACAACTAAACCCAAACAAACAAAAATCCAAGGAAACCAACCAACCAAACAAACAAACAAGACTTCTCTGTATGAAAGATGCACTTTGCAAGATAGATTTAAAAATCTTTCTACAAGAATCATAAATAATTCTGTGCGTTTACACTGATTAAGCATAAAGCAAAACACATGCATCAAATATTTTTAGAGTATTCATTACTGCAATTACAGTATTAAGAAAACAACATATTAAATTCACAAAATCCATTTACAAAATTTACATGTGTTCTGCAATCATGTTGCTGGTTGCAGAAATAATATAAGTCATTTGAATAATCCATGTAATTCTTAAAAAGTAACTTATGCACATGTTTTTGCGTTTTATATTGTATTAACACAGTCATGCCTCAGTCACTCGTGCCTTCTCATTCACATCTTCAATGATTCATGTAAAATTTCTCCACGAATCTTATTCAGTGATTCATGGAGACGGTGTACAGTTCCCCAGCACAGCACGGTCCTGTTCCCCCACGACAGGCTGCCCGGGTTGCCCGCCTGCCCATGCCAGGAGAGGGGAAGCCTTATAGTGTAACACATGGCACAGCGCAGTCCCATCCTGCCACGGGCAGCGTGGTCCCGTCCCACAGACGCAGGCAGCCCAGGCCACCAGCCTGGCCATGCCAGGAGCCTGTGTGTGTCTGTGTTACTGTTTCCATAACTACAATCAGGAGAGGCGATGCCAATGCTGACTGCGGCGGAATGAAAACTCTAATTACTGTGCTGTCCCCAGGGGCTGCTTGCCTGGAACCCAGCGCACCTGGTGATACGCATAGCCCCAGGGAAAACTCTCCTGAAGTGCAGTGCCTGTGGACTGTAATCAAGGACTTCCTGTCCCCAGGGACTGGTGTAGATGCCATAGTTAAAGAGAAAAAGCTCCATCTCTGACGCCCCACCACCACCATAAGGGGCTCCGGGATGTTGCAGTGTTGCAAAGTTGCCATATTCATGGCACTAATTTGTCATATTAATGGCACACCCGCATTTGTGAATTGTGCAGTTTCAGGAACCCAAGGAGACTCAAAACCCCTTGAGACCCAAAACCCCCAGATCTGGAGGTATGACTGTATTTGTTTTACTGTGATACTGGACATGAATTATTTGTGTACTTCTGTAAATTCTGCTTCTAAGTAGTGATTGTGGAGGATGTTTTTTCTTTCATATCTCATTCCATAACTACTGAGAAAAAAAATGGGCAAAGTTTTTAAGCTTACAAATGCATTAAAAGTTTGAAACTACCATTTGCTATTTTGGGGCCTGATTCATCTTTCCATTATAATCCTAGTGATAGACTTTGAACCAGTCTAGATCCATTTTTCGTATCAGTTTCTCAATTCAGAAGCAACTGTACAATTGTAAATTTCCATTTTGTTGTAAGATCTGCCTAACTTCGTTAGATTACAAAACTTCTTAGGTAGCAGGAGAAATTTCTTTCTGACTTACATTTGCTTTAAATTCCAGAATTTGGCTAAATATTTATTACATTAGTGTCAGTATTTCAATAATAGCAATCTAAAAAGGTGCTGACAACATGTTGTTATAAACAGTGCAAAGCAGTATATGGAGCAGTATATGGAGCCAGAAGTAAGAAAGTATTACTCCCGAAGTAGTGTACTTATAATTAGGATACAAACAGATCTGTCTCTTATGAATATTTTAAATATTTCAATCTTTTCCTATGCTGCAATCCAGATTAAACAGGAAAAAAAAAGTGAAAAAATAGTTCAGCTCAGACGCAGGCTACATAACTCTCTGAGTTTCCTCTGAACAGAAGAAGTTTTTAGCACCTCTTTCTAGTCAAGTTCTCTGATTGTGTGTAAAAGGAGGCATCTTTCATTATCTGGTTGTGCTCAAAAATTAATTCAGTGCTCTAAATCTCAGGGAATGATGGTGTCTGTTCTGTGTAGATACATGAGTTAGATTAACTGTTCAGACAAATCACAATCATACTTGAGTATTACTTTACCATCAGGCCAAATGAAAAGACTTCCTCCTTAAGGAACCCTTAAGGTTTCTAAATTTCCTCATGGAGGCACTTAAACCATGGCTTGTTTGAGACCCGAGCTGTCTAAGGATCTACATGTAAATCATCCTGCAGCTATATTTGTCTGAATAAGGTCTGAAAAAGCAGATGTGTTTTAAGAAACATTAAGCATCAATGAGCATACTTTCATATGGGATCACATTCTGCATTGAAGATAACATGAAAGCCCAACTTGTGAACTTGTTTACAGAATGTAATTAACATCTTGAATACCATGAGTATATACTTAATTTGTTATTCATTTTATTGAAAGCACTGGACTATATAATCAAAATCATACGTGAAGAGCCTTCTCTTCGTGCCTTTATGTCTGTCATGGGTTAACACACATGGACCTCATTTTCTTTGTTATTTTTTTCCATTTTCTCCCAAGATGGGGGCAGGGCAGTGGTGTGGCACCTACCCGGTTTCCTGCTGGGGCCAGGGAGGGTTTGCAACCATGTGGGGGTCTGGAGGTCACCCCCAGGATGACGTCAGACATCAGCTCCCCCGGAAGACAGATGGGACCAACAGCTCGGAGTGTCACCTCATTGGACAGAGAGACACTACTGGGGGAGGGACTGGGGGAGTTTTTAAAAGCTACAGCGCGGAAGTGGATCGCCCTCTCTTCTTCGCTTCACCCCACGGGAATCTCTGCTGCTTCGTCGCCTCGCTCCCGACATTCTTCCCAGTTGATCTTGGGAATATCGGCACCCGTCCTTCTCCGACAATAGCCGGCGGACGTCGTTACCGTTTCTACCCGTATCTTGTTGTTGTTGGGACTTTTGTTTTTTTAGGGAATGGTGTTTTTGGTGAGGTTTGGGGTTGAGGGATTCTCCGTCGCGCTGGGAGTGGGTTTCGTCGTATTGTGGGAGGGGAAGTCTTGGGTTTTATGTTCCCTACTGTTGATATCACTTGGACACAAATTATTTTTCCCATTTTATATTCCCTGTTCCCTTTTTTTTAAATTTATTTTCCCTTGTAAATAAATCCTGTTACATCTCTCACGATCTCTTGTCCAAAGAGTGATAAATAATAACCCTTTACTGGTCTTAAACCAAGACAATGTCTTCTTATTAAAATCATTGTTTACTTTGCAACTCTCTTCTGGGATAATCACATTTTCCAGAGTGGATAAAACCTAAGAAATAAAAGTGTAGTTGGAATACCAATGCTTTGGGTGCTTCAGAACTATAAAATGATCAGTACATCATGTATTCTTTATTGATTAGGTAAAAAATGTAGTTTTGCAAGATAAAGAATATTTAAGATTTCATCTGTAGTAAAATCTCTGTGTTTTGGGGTTGGTTCTAAAACTAAGTGCTTGGAAACAGAAGTCAACTTCAGTGGGGGTGTGGAGAGGGAAGGTGTCAGACCGCTAATCCAAACCCTGTTTTCTCCAACAAATACATAGCATGGCAGCTACGTGGTTGCAGATATTCACATATGTCCTCTTACTTTTTGGAGACTTCCTTACTGTGTAAATATAAGGTCTGATGAAGCTTCATCTGGTGCCCTGGGATCATGCTATTCTATTTTGTTTATTCCACAAAATCATCAATAATAATTTCTTTTTTCACATTTCGATTTCATTGTCAGTCATTGTCTCATTGTCAGTAGTATCTTTGGATGCACAACTCTGATACTACATTGATTTTGAAATACAGTTGCTACTTTGCAGTTCACCATTCACAGGTTCAATACATCACAAGGTTTTTTTCCACATCTTTACCATACTTACCACTACTTTGTGGATTTTGCTTATTGTGGCATCTTTCTGGATCAAGCCCCTCATGATATTCAAGGGATTACTGTGTTCACTTCTTGTCAAATTACTTGAATTCTGCAAAAATTTATTGTAGTCTGCAGTGAGACTTCAGTGAAGATTAAGATGCCTTAGGCATCTATATGGAAAGGTTCAAGTGTAAAGTCTATGTGTAAACTCTTGTTCTAGGCAATAAAGGCAATGCAGTTTGTGGATGCTATTGATGTCTTGTCAGCTAACAAAATGTTTTTCATATGTTTCAGAGTGAACTGGTTGTTCTTGAGGCTCCATCTGGACACAGATAAAATGACATTGTGCAAAATGTACTGATAATTTCTGTCTTGTAGTTCTCTACAGGATGAAATTCCCAGAAACCAGAAAAATATTATACTGTAATCATTATGTTCCTGACAAAAATAGTGAAAAGAACTTTGAGTTTCTCACAAAGATAAATTAGGATTCTGTAAAAATTGTCATTTCTAGTGACTCGTGCACATCATACAACTCTGTAATCTAAGCTGGTTACACATATTTGGCCAAGTAATGGCAATCTTGGACGTCTTCATGTGCCTTTATTCTGAATATGTATGTCACTGTAATGATGTCAGTTCTTGGATCTCTTGGGTTTATTCAATACATTTAAGATATTAACAAGATAATTTGAGTTGGTATCCTGCAATAATGTGAGACAGCATTTGTTAATGTAGAAGGCTACTCTGAATTTATTGTCCAAGTGTCTTATTTACCTGGTCTATGAGAATAAAATACTCACTGTAAACATAGATTTTTTTGTTTATTTTGTAGTGATTCTATATTTTGGGGGATGGGAAGTCATTCATCCCTTATTCTAGAATCTTTTGCTTCTTAGCACCAACACCACAGGGGTTTTTTGAGCATCAGGTAATCTGAATATCAGCAGCTAATATACCACAGAGCAGGTTTGAATCCAACAATCAAATAAGATCAGGAAGCATTTGGAAAGGACTCAATCCAAGTTATGGTCGAACTAAGGTTACACAGGGTAGCTACTGACGCAGCTACAGAGACAGAGCCTAAACAGCTGCAGAGAAGTGGCAGCCAGCCAGCGTGTCTGAACAGATGAAGATGAGACCAAAAAGAGGAGGACTTAAATCTCAGATATTAGCTGGTCTAATATAGAACAAACAAGCTATATAAGAACCTTACATATTCAGATAACAACTGCAACAGCTTGGCGGAAACAAAGTCCTTGAAGCATCTTGTGCACCTTTTCAAACAGAAATTCTTGTAGCCAAAGTATTTAAAAAATATTAGCTTTTGAGACATAATCAGTTCTAAAAAAATTATTTACACTGGGTACATCATAAGCATATACTTCATATATTGAGTCATAAAAGAGAGGCCATGACTTCACAGGCACATTTCAGTTTATGTAAAGATAATCCTAGTTTTTCTCCTTTTGCTGGGAAGTAGGATCTGTGAACCCAAGTATACTGTATATATATCCCAGCTAGCTCACTCTTCATAATAGCATACTGTATCTTGTGTACTTTAATTGTTCTTTGAATAAACAAAAAGTATTTAGGAAAGTCTCATTTCACTATGACACTACATTTTTCAAATATAATGTATAGGCTGTGTGCATCTCTACTGGATGAAAATATTTTTCCTATTCTATTTATAAATCATATTATGAATGCTTTATGGAATAGTGGCAGACTCTGACACAAAGGTCTAGCAATAGAAAAACAGGCAATTAAACAGCTAAAAAGGGACGCAAAGAGATGTCATATATAAAGATCTATGTAGAGAACCTGTAGGTTTCTACAGCCCTCCCCATTATTCTCTGTAGGAAGGATTAGCTACGGATACAGATGGTGTCCGAACCAGCCTGATAAACATTTTCAATTTTCCTCTATGACAATATGCTCTAAAACAGTGGTATCAAACATGTGCTCTTATTTTTCTATATCAGATTATTTTTTCATTAAATTTGAGCTCATCTATACTGTATACATTTTTCCTATTAAATAAAAAACCCTTCCTTGATAAGGACATTCTTTCTGAAAGCAGCTCTTAGACTAACTTATTGCTATGGATAGTGCTTTGATATTGGAAAAAACCCAGGGAGATGCAAACAAATTCTAGCAAGTCTGGAAGTGGCCCCTGTATACTTTAGAAATGGTCTGACTCATTACTAGATTAATAGGCTGCACAGAGATCTGGATCTTTGGAAGAAGTCAGTGAATTAAGAGCAGACTGTCACCCTGTAGCTCCCTGCACATTAATCAGCTAGATCTACATATATTTTTAGCCCATACAAATCACTGGAACAATGGATATAGGTTTTATATAAAATCATCATGGTAATAAAATGGAACGTAGGGACATTTTACAATTACTGCAGTTAGAATGGCCAAAATATTTGAGTACAGCTTTGTCAGGATTTTTATTCTCAGGAGCCTACCTATTCATAAATTGGAAGTAGCTGAACTAGGTTTTCTAGTATGTTGAGATTTTTTTTTTTCAGTAACAATTCATAAAGTTATTTAATGACTTTCATGTAAAAATACTTTTTGGTGTATCTGATAGCAAATATACCTGTTATTGGCTAAGGGGAAATGAATGGGTAAGATGACTTGTTATCTGTGATTGCAAGCCACTCTTCCTGTTTTTCCAGCAGTGATGAGTTATGGTGACAGACATAGTGAAATACAGCAGTCTCTTCCAAAGGCCTTACAGTGTTCTGTGTGTGCAGGAAGGTCATCCGAAAGGTCAGCAGGATTCTGAACTGCACATTAAAGATTTCAGCCTTTGCCAGTCACATTTTGAATTTCAGTTACTTTGCATGAGATTCGTAAGACCACATAAAATTTTGGATGAGGAGCTCAGTGACATGGTCTAGATAATGGGATGATGGGACAGGGAATTACAGGCTCACAGGCTATTCCGAGTTGGAAGGGATCCTCAGGATCATTAGTCCAACTCCCCACCAACTAGACCATGTAACTGAGCTCTTCATCGAGTCTTCTCTTAAACACCTCCAGGGATGGTGACTCCACCACCTCCCCGGGCACACCACTCCAATGAGCGATCACTCTCTCTGTGAAAAACATCTTCCTAACATTCAGTCTAAATCTCCCCTGGCATAGCTTAAGGACATGTCCTCTTGTTCTGGTGTCGTCAGCCTGAGAGAAGAGATCCACACCCACCTGGCGGCAATCTCCATTCAGGTAGTTCTAAATAGCAATTAGGTCACTCCTGATCCTCCTCTTCTCCAGGCTGAACAACCCCACTTCCCATAGTCGCTCCCCATAGGGCTTGTCCTCCAATCCTTTCACCATCCTTGTTGCTCTTCTCTGGACCCTCTGAAGCAACTCAATATCCTACTTAAACTGGGGAGCCCAGAACTGCACACAATACTCAAGATGTGGTCTGACCAGTGCCGAGTGCAGGGGAAGGATAACCTCCCTAGTCTGACTGACCACACTGTTCCTAATATAGACCAGGATGCCATAGGCCTTCTTAGCCACCTGGGCACACTGCAGGTTCATACTGAGTTTTCTGTCAGTCATGACTCCTAAATCCCTCTCCATTTCACCACTCTCCAGCCACTCCTCCCCCAGCCGATAATGATGCATGGGGTTGATATGTCCAAAGTGAAGAACCTGTCACTTAGTCCTGTTAAATCTCATATTATTGGAGTCTGTCCATTTCTCTAGCCTGTCAAAGGCCCTCTGAAGGGCCCTCCCAACCTCTGGCAGCTCAACATTTGCCCCCAAATGTGAGTTTAGACAAGCACCAGAAAAGCTAGTGTGTGGAGCATGTGAAGACTGGGAAAGTTATGGATAAGATATCCATATGTTAGGGATACTCCATTTTATGTAAGACACCATGACTGAGTCTGAGAAAACAATAGCTTGATAGTATAGGTTTCAGAAAACCTTTCAAGAACCAGTGCATTTAAAAGCACTAGTACAAAACAGCACAGTAAAAGGTAAATACACTCTCATTTCTGCTTTGTATGCTGACGTCATGATGCTAACCTACAATCTGGGAGAAAGCTGGAAATTAACCTATGGACTCCCAACTTTTTTATGAATGTCAGGAGCACAAGATTAAACAGGCATAATGATAGTTCTACGTCTGGTGTGTATGTAATGAAATTTTCAAAATTCTGGTGATGAGCATATATGGCTTGCACTCACATAATTTTGAAGTGACTGAAAATGCATTTTTTGGAGGAATCCGTACTTTGTCAAATCATCATCAACATCATCGTCTTCTCTGCTCATCTTTCCTCATTTGAAATCGGCCTTAGTTGCAGTCCTTCAATGAGCGAAGATGGAGCAGGATTAAAAGATACTGTTAGAAGCACTTAGCACAATAAGAGTGTTTGACATGGGGCTACATTTCATTTTGCATCACTTTATTAAATTATTGCAGTTACAGGAAAGAGGAGAAGAACTATATCTGATTTGTCAAATGCACCAAGGGTTGGAGTTACAAAATTAGATTGACTTAAAGAATGAAAAGTATAAAAAAAATGTATTGAGATGCTGAGACATTGCAAATTTGTAGCAAAGGCAATTTGCAAACACAGCAGTCACTCTATTCCTCTGCTTATGGCGTTTATTAACTTCCTTGACTCTATTTTTACAGTTTATTAGTTTTTCGTCATGTAGCTCAGTGTATTTTACAGACCAAACAAAGGTATGTCAGTCAGAATTATAACAGATCCTATTTCCTCTTACGTTAGTACCTCCTTAATGCAACAGTCTTCTTTCTGTCCCACCTTCAATACATACTTACACAGAGAAAATTAAGAATATATAATTTTGCATATGTCCTGGTTTGGACACTCTTAGGGGTTGCTTTCAAAAAGAAATGTACGAGAGATCCTTAAGAGAAAACACCAACCTTAATGAGGGGAATATATGAATATATATATGAATGTGTATATATATATTTGTGTATATATATATATATATATATTGGAATGTATGAAAAAAAAGATAGATATATATATGAGTCAAACCAACACTGGCAAACAGCAGCGAAATAACCCAATAACCCTCAAAACCACCCACACAAACAGAGTGTCCCTCATTGAGGTAACAATACTCAAAGGGGAAGTCCTTGTTGTTACAGCAAAACTCGGATGGAAAAAAAATGAGAGCAATGTCCAGCTTTCGTTGGGGAGGGTTCCAGCTGGGTGGAGGGGGGTCCACAGGAATGCAGGCATTGGCTGGGGGGATGCAAGATGCAGGAAGATGCGTGATGCCAGAGCGGCGGGGGAGAAGCGGCCATCCCAGCGGGAGCGGGAGAAGAGAGAGAGTTCGTCCCTCCTGCATTTCGTTTTTAAATGTCTTGTTAGTTCCTGCCCTGTAGCTCCCCCCCATCCAATGGTGGTGAAGCTTCGAGCTGTCAGTCTTGTCTTTCTCTCCGGAAGAACTGGTGGTTTTCATCATCATTGAGGCGACGCCTGTCCCATCTGGGGACCGAGCTGCGTGCCCCTCCCCCCTCCCCCCCGCCGAGGCTAAATCCTCTCCCGTCCGTGGAGNAACCCCCCCCGGCCGGGGGAAAGGGGGGGGGGGGGGGTACGAGGGGGAGAAAGAAAAAGCTAATAAAACTTTTTACTTTGTAAACATGTAAAACAAAACCTCTAACACTAACCCATGACAGCACAAGCTGATGGTTTAAAAGCTAATAGAATTAGAGTCTGGATTAAATTCAAATTAATAAGAGGAATGAGGTCATTTTAACCCATTGTGTTATAAAAAATTAGTTTGTAAAAAAGGAACACGAATTATGTAAATTATATCTGTTTAGACTAAAGTAATTCTTGATTATGTAGTTTCAAAGTTTCTAGGGAAGTCATCACAGAATCACAGAATATTCTGAGTTGGAAGGGACCCACAAGGATCATTGCATCAATCTTAAACAGCACCACTGACTTCCTGGCAGGAATCGAACCCCCAGTCTCATGCATGAGAGGAGGGGACACTCACTACTGTGCTAAGGTGGGTTTTCTAAGTCATGAAAACATCTTGCTGAGAACTTAAAGGTTTTTTGAGAGGAAATGTGTATGCACAGTGCTATCGTTTGTTTTTTGTGGATTTTGGAAACAGGATTTCAAAGGACATCTCTGAGTTACGAAAGCTGTGGATTTAAGCTTATTGCAGTTGAAGGGAAAGAAATAATTCTCTGCAATTTATTTATAGAGTGAACTGCATTCAAAAGGTAAGTAACATTAGATATGTTTTTTAAAAAGCTGAGTTCTCTTTTATTGTTTATGTGTTTAGCCTAAGGAAAACATTTAGCATTTGAGTTCAAAATGCCCAGTGAAATCTCTTTAGATTAAAAGAAAAAAAAGAAGAAAAAAAAAAGAAAAAAAAAGATTGATCAAACCCTTCCCTTGAGCATTCCATATTCTTCCAGACCTCCATACTGAGCATGTGTGACCCATAAGTACCTAAACCTCACATGGTCATTTGATTTCTATATCACAAGTAGTACTGACCTGCACCTTCTCCCTGCAACAACCTGTAACACCTATGCTCATAAGCAGACAGGGAACATGCTTCAGATCTAAGGCCAGCTGGCACAGAATGACCATAGCCACATGATATTCTTAGCCTTGAGACTGTGCCCTTGGATTCAGGGATATAGTAATGGCTTTTCATTTTCCTTATTTTTCAAACATTTAATATGTTTGAAATAATGAAAGAACATTGCAGCACAGAATGTTGTTTTCAAAGCATGTTAGTGAGGACATCTGTTAGAGGTTCTGGGTTTTCATAGGCAGGGCTTGTGGGCATATTCAAGGTGCAAGACATGCTGGAACAGTGCTGGAGATTGTAGTAGGTTAGTAAGTAATGTCAGGGTTGAGAAAGCTCTGGGTAGGGGAGTGAGTTTTGGTTCTTGCAATGCCAGGCATTAGGCATTTTCCAGAAGGATATTAAATGGTACAGGTGTAAACCACGCCAGAGAGTATGTTAATTATTAAGTAGTATGAACGGTTGAGTTCAGGGTTTGAGCTTGTTCTCTAGTCCTACTTTATTTAGCACTGTAGACATAAATTAGATAAGGTTTTACTGCTGGAATCATTTTCCCCTAATTCAAAAATGTGAGTAAACCAAGAATGTGAGTAGGCAAGGAAATAGAACCAGGTAACACGAGGTTGGTTTCAGTAACAAGTATTGGAAAAAGGTCACACAAAATGCTTGGATTTCCCCTTCACAGTTGAAGTAAACTATACTTTTATCCTCTGCTACACATGCGTGTTTAGTGGATTTTGTTAGAATTGGAATACTGCAGGGACACCAGAGCAGAAATGGAAAGTGAAAGAGGAAACCAAATCACAGAGGTGCAAAGAAAGAACTACGAATGTGTTATAAAAGCGGAACTACAGAAATGGGTGAGGAGGAGTCTTAAACAGGACCTTCATAGCTACAACAGATTGCAATGACACCTTCATCCTAGTCCCACAATAGACCTTTGGAAGAGATGTCACTCCAATGATATCACATTTTATTCAAGTGTTTGTTTTAAATAGAAGATAGGAGTAATAAATTAGTCTAGAGATATGTCAGTAAAACACAAAGACACCTTGATTTTTAAAAAGAAAATTATACATCTTTGGCCAACCCTTGTATCTAAATCTATTTGTCTTAACAATTATATAGATGTCATCCTTTGAAACATCTTGAGACAATACTTCTATGAAGTAAAATAAAAAGAGAACTATGCAGATCCATCAAAAATATAAACAAGAAAATATGGCAGTTTACTTGCTTCTTTATAGATTTCTATATTATCAGTATATTCTAAGGGATGGTTTTGCAGATTTCAAAATTATTCTTACCATTACCATCATTTGTATATCTTTGGTTGAAAATTGTTGTAATCAATTCATTACAGCAATGGAAATGACAAGAGACTTTGCAGCTGGCAAGCTTCTGAAACAAATAGTTTGATAAGAATGAAAAATAAAATAAAATAATACTATTAATTGCAATTAATTATAATTATATTACTATTCAGTTGTAATAGTGTTATTAAAATGCAGAACACTGTTGTTGTTCCTTTCATGTAATTTTCCTAATGTGACTGCATACTGTTGTTTTTCTGAAGTGTTTATCTAAAGGAATGTAAAATCAGTTTTTAAAACACTATAAGTGATCATGTTACATGCTGATAATATTTATTTCAATAAGACAAGCTGAGACTCTGTTAGACAAGGAGTTAAAAGCTGCACCTGGTGTTACAAGCCATGGGAAAAGTGAACTGGCAAACAACAAAGGACTTTCAATACACAGGTAAGAGGACACCACAGCTGTGAGGAGTCACCAGGAGGAGCCTGGGAAGCTGGGGGAGCTGAGTCCCTATGTGCCCAGCTCAATGGGAAAGTTTTAGATCATGTTGATATAATGAGCATAACTTGTTTTAAAAGTTCAAGTGCTGAAGATTAAAGTTGTCTCTACTCCTTCACCCTCTGAGTGTCCATGACATCCGTTTGCCACAGAGACTACACACTAGACCAGATGCATTGAAGATAGCAAAAAAGGGTTGAAACAGCAAATCATTTTCCACGCAGTGCTTTTACCTTTCCGTTGCAGTGTAATTTTTGAGAGTTAGCATGAGAGGTCTTCACAGAATAATGGACTGAAGTGGAGAATTGCTGATCAAGCCTTTTGTCATTGAAAAGTAAATCACCACCCTGCTGTTTTTAGAATCTCATGGACATAGCTTTATAGTGTGACTCTGACAAATCTTATTTCTAATTTTTCAAGGGGATAAGCAAATCTGTGAGAAATGTTTCCTGGGAAATCAAGAGCCCAAATTGGGAAGGAATTTTAATACATTTGATTCCTTTGACTATCCCCACACTATAACTCTCTCTTACTTCTGGCAGGAGCATTAACCTATTATTTTTTAGTGCATTGACAGCCATATAAAGCTGCAGAGGTACTGAATCAAGTACATTATTTAATAGAGAAAATGACAGTGGAAAAAGCTTGAATGACAGTTCTGCACTCTGCATTACCATTTGAAGACGAAGATCTGAGAACAAATCTATCATGATGGCTTTGTGCCCTAAGGACTTCTCCTTCAGAACATAGCCCAAAGGACTGCAATCATGTCCTGATGAGCCTGCGAAATTCAAGTCTCCTTCAGAAGTAGGAGAAAAGATGCCATACTTCTTCTTCTGATGTCAGGTTACAAGCACAAATTCCAATAAACTTGACTTAAGTGCTGTGTATGTAAACTATATTAAAAGGCTTTTAAACTGTCTTGCTTAGAAAGATCCCTGATCCTCATAGATGAGATGATGATGATCAGCCTTAACCACCCCATCAAGTACGTAATTTATTGAGAGCATGGATTTTGTGCTACTGTTTTGTGTATTGGTGCCTTGGAGATTCTAAATCCTGGGGAAACATAATTTGATTTCCTCACCTATATGCAGTTCTCAACCTCATTCAACAGAGACAAATATTGGCTCTATATGACTATAAAAGCATATTTTTCCTCTTATATGAAAGAAATCAATCTTAAAACTAAACAACTTGCTGCCAAGGATTTCTGATTTTTGGTACTGGCTGTTTTTTTTTCTTTTCTGAGCTGATGTAATACTTTCAGATAGCAACAGGCACTTTCCACAGGTGATATTATTTGACAATGAAACTGAGAAAAACTTCTTTTGTCCTTTTCTCTTAAAAGAGAGAGAGCATATTCAGATGAAGTACACGGATATCATTGTGGGCAAAGCAAGAAGGCCAAAATGCACTGACAAGGACTGGAAGGGGTTGCTGTAATACTTGGTTATGACATATGCTTTGCATTAATTCACAGAATCACACAGAATCACAGAATATTATGAGTTGGAAGGGACCCACAAGGATCATCTAGTCCAACTCACCATCTAACACCCATACAGAGACCGAAAGCACATCCCAGAGCGGTAACACATCAACAAAAGGATACACTTCACTCAATACATGGATTCAAAGTGTTTATGGGACTCTGTGAATCCTTTTTCAGGACAAATGTGAATCATTTTTCATGAGGAAAGAGAAAAAGCAGAGTAACAAAAAGGAAAAGGATAGCTCAACATCAGAGAGATATTTCTCTGAGCGGCAGAGATCCACATTCAATCTCCAGCTCAGTGTGATCCAAAGCAGAAATTTAAACAGTGGTCTCATTCCTCATTAAAATGCCTACTTATGCTGTAGCTGAATTTCTCCCAGAATTATTTCAATAACTGCCATATTTCCAAGTAAGTGGGAATTAATATTTGGCTGCAGATATTTAACTTGATGACATAAATATTTCATGCCTAGTTTGCAAATACGGTCGGCCCTCTTCCACTTTGCACCTCCCATATTGCAGCTTCACATCTTAGCGGTGTGATTTTTCAGCGATAAAGGAGGCCCCTTTTTGTAACTGTACATGCACAACCTGACAGGTATGAATATTCAATTAGGCAGTCATGAATATGCAAATCAACCAGCAGAGCCACGGCAGTGGCTCAACCCCACCCTGCCCTCGGCACGGCTGCCACAGCAACAAATACACAGCAACACAGTGCTGAAAGAGTGCGGGGGGTGTGTGAGGGTGAGAGGCAAATTTGCATATTAATGAGCTGCCATTCTACGTGGAAGTAGGGCCTTGCGAGAGACAAATAAGACTGCGGTACTGCAGTATAGGAGACCTGAGTGTAGTTGTGCTAAAATTACTGGCGTTTTTCCTGACAATGCAGTTGTATACCCACAGCATTCTTTTGCTGGCTAATAAATCAACTGACATCACAGGATTTTTAATAGTTTATGGTCATACCCAAGAAAAGCATTTCACAGAATCACAGAATCACAGAATACTATGAGTTGGAAGGGACCCACAAGGATCATCTAGTCCAACTCACCATCTAACACCCGTACAGAGACTGAGAGCACATTGCAGAGCATAACACCAACCTAGATCCCTCACAGTCTAGCAGGCCACTCCGAGCCGGAAGGGGCCCAGCGTCATCCAGCCCTGTCTTTCAGTAAACAAAGTAGTGGTCCTCTTGACTTCAGAAATGTAAGGCAAAGCTTTCGGTTTTTTCCCGGATAAGAAATCTACATTCTGAAAATAGGCTTTCTCTTTCTCCTCATGGATTTATCATTATCTTCTAGAACTCCCTTATTTTTTCACTTAAATTTATATTTCATCTTAAAGGAAAAAATGCACAGAATCAGTAGCTGATAAACCCACATTTATTGAATAAATTTTGAAAGCTAGAGAAACAGTAACATATATACAAGAAGAGCCTGGTGTTTCTGATTAACAAGGTAACAATATTTATTGCCGGTATATTATGTAAGTATATATTGTAAAAGTGGTGAACACAAAACTTCATAATGCAAACATTATACTAAAAAGCTTCTGAGGGTTATTCTGAGCACCTTCAGAATGACCTAGGTGAATAAATGTTTAAAACTGCAGATGAAATTCAATGCAGATAATTGCACAGAAATGCATATAGACAGAAAGGCAATCTAAGCTACAGACGCATGCATCAGTGTAACTGTTTCCATCTGAAAAGAGATCTTGGGAGGTTTTTTGGTTAGTTCCCTGATAATGTGAGTTTGATATAGAGCAAAGCAGAAAATATAAATATACCAATGAGTAAAAGTGGTATTTGGAAATCGTAAATGTTTCATTAATTTCAGAAAATGCAAAAACATAGAACCCTCCGAACCTGTAGAAAGCATGAAGAAGAGTGTGTGCAATAATAAGATGTAAAAAATTGCTTAGGACAAGTGAAAAATAAAATAAATCTTTGAAATTCCAAATTCTGATTGCTCGCTCTTCAAATATATAATTTCCAGAGCATGTCCTTGGCTTTTCTCTTTATCAAAGGGACAAATAATTTAGTAATACATTCTGTTACTCTCTTTAGGATTGAATGTGGTTTCCCCTAAATTATGTGCTTGAAAACTAGGCACTAAAGTCTTACTTATCCACCTGAGTTATCCAGTCTAATCAACAAAGGAAAAGTTCCAGCTCACTTAAGCATAATACAGTCATACCTCCCAATTTGTGAGGAACAGGTCTCCCATGGGTCTCGTGAACTGTCTAATTCACAAACGTGCAAGTGTCATTAATATGCATGCAGGCCACGCCCATCACTCCACCCCTTGCGACTCTGGAGCACTGGGGAGCATTTTCTGCTCCTCCCCACGGGTTCTCCCAGCACAGGGGAGCAAAGGGAAGTGTTTCTGAGCCCTCTTTGCCTGGGGGCACCCCCGGAGAATCCGTGGGCTTCTCTTTGGCCATACTGTCATTTCCACCACCGCCGCCAGGCTGCTGCCAACGTGTGTTGTCTCCGCGGTGGGGAAGCTCTGAGGCTGCAGCAAGGAAAGGGTGTCCCCAGGCTCTGGTTGATGATCTTGGAGCCTGGGAAACCTTAACTTTGCAACACTGTGACACCTGGAACCCCTTATGGTAGGGGGGTCGTGTCACAGTTTCTTTCCCTTTAACTGTGGCATCTACAATATGTGCATCCACTAGTCCCATATGCAGGAGTGACAGAGCTGGCCATATGGACCCAGCAGAGCACCACTTTCCCCTGCTGCAGCAGGTGGAGGGTTTGGGGGAACAGAAACCTCCTCCTGGTGCAGCAGCTGTGTCAGCAGCGACAGGAGCACATCCCACTGCTGCACTATCCCAGCACACAGCACTTGCCGCACCGCCACTGCCGCAGCCAGCCCAGCCTTACTTTCGTGAGGCACTTTCCATAGGGCTACGTCATCACCAGATGCGCCAGGCACACAGTCTGTGGGCACAGACCGCATTGGCTTCCGCATCTGTAGCANAGCTCCACAGCAGCCCCAGCGACCTGAGATGCCATGCCGGGACGCCATGGGCACGTGCATCGGGGTCGGGGAGCCAGGGTGCGGGATCTGGCCTGTGGGAGCACGGCCACAGCATCCCAGAAAAGCCAACAGATTCTTGGTGGGGGGGGTGTCTCCTGAGTCAGAGGAGGCTCAGAAACGGTTTCCTTTGCTCCCCTGTGTTGACAGTCCCAGGAGAGAGGCAGAAAATGGTCCGGAGTGCTCCGGACTGCTGGGGGGGTGGAGTAATGGGCGTGGCCTGCATGCATATTAATGACCTGCACTTCTTTGCAAGTTTCCTCACGAACAAGGGGGTTTAACTGTAGTAGCATGCGTCAGGCAGGGGTCAGTCCCAGGGCATCCCATGACATAAGCCTTCCATGGTACGGACCAAGAATGGAGACACACAGGAGTTGGGCAGGGACCGAGGCACAGTGCTGCAGGACTATAAATGACACAGCATTACATGAAAAGCCTGGAAAAAAAAATTGTCTAGGGATGCAAAACTACTTCTAGCACTCATTTGCACTACAAATGGAGAGAGGAGAGTTTGTGTATTCGCTTCTCTCCACTCTATAATGTATACTTATTTCAAAGCAGCAGGGCTAGGAGTTGGACTTTGTGATCTTTGTGGGTCCCTTTCAACTCAATGTATTCTGTGACTACTCTTTTAAAAGATGTAACTACAAGGGATAACACATTTTCAGTGAAGTATGATGATTTTTATGGAAGGGAAAACATGAAGTAGTAATAATGTCTAAAAGATCATGAGTTAATGAAACAGTTTATCAGTTTCCTTGCCAAACTGATGGTTTTTTCCTACCTTTGGAAAAAAATTCAGAGTGCTTAAATCTGAGTACAAAGATTTCGTTGTGAAGAATGTAATTAAGGTTCAAATCCAGTTGTAGCCAAAATATCACACTGCATATGTGCGTAGGATTTTGCTACATAATTTTATCAGTTTAAGACCGTAGTATTTAAAGTTTTATTGTTACCTGAGAAATCAGTTTCTAGCATAGTTTCTTCATGACACTACTAACCTGTTACACAGAGTCAGGTCGAAGTAATTCATGAATCTTCATAGAAGTATAGTGAATGCTCGGTTTATTGTAAACAAAGTATCCCCTTTATCCCCTTTCTACATCCATACATGCTCCACATGAATCTAATTCTATTCTATCATTGATTTCTAGACTAACTGCACACGCCTTACTAATATTTGATTGGAGAATTCTTCTCGGAGCACATCGCCGTCACTTTCCGCATTCCTTTCTTTCCATTTATCTCTGCTAGTTTCTTTCTTCAGCTGGATTCAAGGTCATGTTACCGTGGTTACCTAGAAAGTCCCAAAGTGTTTGCAGCAGAGTGAATATTTCTATTCTCTAAAAATTGCTCTCCTGCACTGACGTATTGTAATCTAGTATAATAGTACCATAGTATTGATACAGTTGGAAGAGACCTTGAAGATCATCTAGTCCAACCTATAATCCAACTAAATCCTAATATCTATAACATTTATATCATGACCCTCAGCACCTCATCCATTCTACCCTTAAACACCTCCAGGGACGGTGACTCAACCACCTCCATGGGCAACCCTTTCCAATGCCAGATCACTCTTTCAGTGGAAATCTTTTTCCTAATGTCAAGTCTAAACCTCCCTTGCTGGAGCTTAAGATTATAACCTCTCATTTTTTCTCCAACGGCCAGGAAGAAAAGACCAACTCCTGCCTGTCTACAACCTCCTTTTAGGTAGTTATAGACAGTGATTAGGTGACCCCTGAGCCTCCTCTTTTCCAGGCTAAACAGCTCCCTAAACCACTCCTCATAGGGCTTATCTTCCAACTCCTTAATCATCCTTGTTGCCCTTCTCTGAACATGTTCCAGCACCTCAACATTTGTCTTAAATTGGGGGCCCAGAGCTGGATTCAATACTCAAGGTGTGATCTAACCAGTGCCGAGTACAGAGGAAGGATAATTTTCCTTATCCTGCTGGTCACAGCATTCTTGTTGTAGTCCAGTATGCCATTGGCCCTCTTAGCCCCCTGGGCACGCTGCTGGCTCATGTTAAGTCTGCTGTCCACTGACACCCTTAAATTCATTGTAAGCACATAAGATTTGTCCTTCAAATACTGCATAAACTTTCCATCAGTTTCTGTGATGATTTAATAAAATTGTTGGTGACTTTAGCATGATTAATGGTCTGGAACATTTTTATATTAACAATTTGCATATTCCTAATGAAAACATTGTGAGGTATTTCAGTCTCAGCTGTTTGCCAGTCATAAATATCACTTCACAACTTTTGGACAGAAAAGCTTATGATTTTTTCCATATGTCCTTATCACATGTTTTTTCTTCTTGCCATTTTCAGCTTAGCATTGAAGGTGATGTGAAATGAGGTCATAAATGTATGTTTTATTATATGTTTGTGCACAAGGCAGTAAGGTTGAATCTTCTACTTTTAACAGGACAGTTACAACCTAAAAATTCAGAAATTTGACCATGTCCAGTGAAAGCACAGTCTTATGTTAAAGGGAGAAATAAAAGTATCAGGACTAGGTGTGGATTTATATATGGAAAACTATTCAGTAGATTTAATTTCTTCTCAAACAATGAATGTAAAAGTTATTTTATTCCAAGTCATTATTATTATTATCTATATCTAGCATGAACTGTGGAAAATGTACGGTGATTTGTAGTTATAGAAGAGAAGCCATGTTTACATTAGAATTAAAAATAGGAAATATGTGGTAATTTCACTCTTGGAGTGTCCCTTTTGTTATGGCAACTATTATATTTGAGGTTTATTGAGTTTTATTAAGGAAGAAAGATTATCTCTCATCCTAACAACTGCCCTTCACTTTTACTTTCTAATGAGACAAAATTAATTCTATGGCAAATCTGGTTGCAAATTGTGTCAGTAGAAGGCTTCCCAATTTAACATTGTTATTTTCTGGACTTCTCTGTGTTGAGGTTACTACAGCATGCTATAATTATTTTTGTAACATTTTTTGTGACATTACTACTACTGTGTCAGTACAGAGTGTCCTTGAAATTCACAGGGGGCTGGGTCTAGGCAGGTCCTGCGAGTTATGCAATCCGTGAAGATACCGAACGCCTGAATATTCAATTACACCCCCACCCGTAGCCACACACCCTCCACTAATTATGTCTGGAGGGCAGTCCTGGGAGCATGGCTTGCACTATAGTACCCCATTAAAGCAGAGGAAACGTCCTTTGATGCCTCCTGGTCTTGGAATCTGGGGTCCAGGATGTTATGCACATGTGCGCGGTTCCACAACTCACTGAAAATCCAACCATGACTAATTGAATACGCGAATATGCGAACTGTGAATATGCAGGGTTTCTCTGTATATACATACATCATCAGTACTGGAGTTAAAGAAAGCAAAAAAAAAGAAAGTAAAAATGATTCTCTTCCAAGAGGTTAGTGAACTGTGATGAACTTAGAACTAAACTGTTGGGCAGCAAATGGAACAGAAGAGAATCCATCTGAGAAAATATTTTATTGCCAAGTTCAAATCAATCAAAAATAATTCAAAATAATATATACAGTCATACCTCCCTGCATTGCGACTTCTCCATTGTGTCCTCACTTTTTTGTGAGAAATTTTCCCTGTGAATCTGCCTCAATGATTCACGGAGCTTCCTGGTTGACGCATGCACAGTGGCTCTGCTTCACTGAGGGGCTGCACCGGTGCTCCCTGTGGGACGGGACTGGCCCAGTCCTGCAGGACGGTGCGTGGTGCCTCCTGTTTGCTGTATTTGTAGTCTCATGTCTGTGTGTCTCCATGCCCAGTCCCTACCACGGAAGTCTTACTTTCCCATATGAATGCTGCAAAGGTTCCATTTATAGACCCACAGGATTATAATAAATGCCATGGTGAGCAGGAGACACTGTGTGCCCTCTCCGTAGGGCCAGCCACGCCACTACCACAGCTTCTGAACCAGGAGGAGATTTCTGTTCCCCCATGGCCTCCCCCCAGTGCAGCAGGGGGAAGCATTGTTCTGCTGGGAGCACAGCACCCCAGGCCAGTACTACGCTGGGAGAGCCCCCGTCGGCAGCACGGGACGGCACGGCCCAGCGCGGCGGCAATTCCCCGACAAGTGCCTATTTTGGGCTTGTAGGGGCCTGCGTGATTTCAGCACAGCACCGGGGGCCGGCACCACGCTGGGAGAGCCCCATCAGTGGCACGAGATGGCACGGCCCAGTGCAGCCGCGATTCCCTGGCAAGCGGCTATTTCGGGCTTGCAGGGCTCACATTGAGAGCCCCCAGGGGACCACATGACTCCCTACCTGTGGGTACTTAAACCATTACCTCTCCTGGGAGTACGGCAAACCAGAGCACGATGAACAGGAGCAAGGCAAACAGGGATGTTAACTGCGGGTGGCTTGGGCAACTGCGGGGGCCTTGTAAATAAGCAACTTAAAGGCAGTTTGTGCGGCAGTTCACACGGGCGGGGCAAGTGGGCAGGGTAGCAGGTGTAGTTTTGGCAGGTGCTGTCTCTCCTTCTTCCCCCTGTCAGTCATGGCCAGAACCAGGCGAATGACAGACACGGCCAAAACCACAAGGAAGGTTCAGACAGCCAAGGCCAAAACCACAAGGGAGGTTCAGACCCAAACTGCTCCTCTGTCAGTGGACGTGGCTCTCCAGACCAATGGCTACAGGGAATGCCCGAGCCTGCTAGGTGTACAGTAGGACAGCCTGCAAAACACCTGTGTCCAGTGTGAGCTGGTAAACAACCTCCTCTCCATGATAACAGAGCTAAAGGACGAGGTGCAAAGGCTGAAAAATAATCATGGTTATGCACGGGAAGTAGAATTGAGTGGCAGTGTGCTCACAACCTCTGGGGACACTTGGGAGCTCGAATATCCACATGCACCTCACATTCCCCAACATGAGGTAGAAGAAAGTAACCTCAAGGACAAAGGGGAGTGGGAAAAGGTTTCCTCCTGTGGGGGTAAGGCATCCCTCTCCTGTCCTCCACCACCCTTTCAGATGCCACCCTATGAGTTACCCCTACAGAACAGGTTCGGGGTTCTGGATTTTGGGGATCAGGAAGACGACACGGAGGGAGGCCCCCCACCTAGAAAACCTACAGGAACTACCTCTTCCACTAAGAGAATCAGAACCTCCAGTCTCAAAGGGAAGAGGAGGGTGGTGGTTGTCAGGGACTTACTTCTGAGGGGAACAGAAGGGTCCATCTGTCGACCGGATCCATTCCACAGGGAGATCTGCTGCCTCCCTGGGGCCCGGGTATGGGATATTGCTGAGAGGTTACCAAATCTAATCCAGCCCTCAGACTATTACCCCCTGCTGGTCATGCAGGCTGGTACTGATGAGATTAACAAGAGGGGAACCAGAGAGATCAGGGAGGGATTTAAGGAGCTTGGTCAATTGATCAGTGGGACAGGAGCACAGGTAGTATTTTGCTCTGTCCCTGTAATGGCGGGTTTGGACCCTGAAGGCAGCAAGAGGATTCTTGCTCATAATAAATGGCTCAGGAGCTGGTGCCAGCAGAAAAACATTGGGTTCTATGGCCATGGGGTGTCCTTCACCAAACCAGGGCTAACAGACCCTGGAGGGCTACATCTATCGAATAGNAGAAAAACATTGGGTTCTATGGCCATGGGGTGTCCTTCACCAAACCAGGGCTAACAGACCCTGGAGGGCTACATCTATCGAATAGGGGTTAAAGGCTTTTAGCCCAAGGGCTGGCAAGACTCATTGACAGGGCTTTAAACTAGTTCGAAGGGGGAAGGGAATCCGGCTGCCACTCAAGAGGGCACTG
>WEKX01002392.1:28310-41858 GCA_013390025.1 Pitta sordida | reverse complement strand
TACACAAAAAGGGTCAGAAGGATGATCGAAGAAACTACAGNATAGGCTGGGGATGGAATACTTAGAGAATGGTCAGGTGGAAAGAGACTTGGGGTTATTAGTGGATAGCAAACTCAACATGAGCCAGCAGTGTGCCCAAGCAGCCAAGAGGGCCAATGGCATCCTGGCCTGCATCAAGAATGGAGTGGCTAGTAGGTCAAGAGAGGTTATCCTTTCACTGTACTTGGCGCTGGTTAGACTGCACCTGGAGTATTGTATCCAGTTCTGGTCCCCTCAGTTCAAGGAAGATGTCGAGGTGCTGGAACGAGTCCAGAGAAGGGCAACTAGGATGGTAAAGCGGCTGGAAGATAAACCCTATGAGGAGAGGCTGAAGGAGCTGGATGTGTTTAGCCTAGAAAAGAGAAGGCTCAGGGGTGACCTTTTTGCTGTCTATAACTATCTAAAAGGAGGTTGTCGTCAGGCGGGGAGCTGGTCTTTTCTCCTTGGTCTGTGGGGCCAAGACGAGAGGTCATAGTCTTAAGCTTCAGCACGGAATGTTTAGACTTGATATTAGGAAACCGTTTTTTACTGAAAGAGTGATCCGGATGTGGAATGGGTTGCCCGTAGAGGTGGTTGACTCGCCAACCCTGGAGGTGTTTCAGGGTAGGCTGGATGAGGTGTTGAGTGATATGATCTAGATGTCAATGCTAGGTTAGTTGGGCTATAGGTTGGACTAGATGATCTTCAAGGTCCTTTCCAGCCTTATCTATACTGTGATATTGTGATACTTAATATACATAATTGTTTTATTATAGGTGTGACTCTTTAAAGCAAAATGGTAATTCTGAAGCATCTGTGTCTGCAGCTGACTTTAAAGGATAACTCCTTAATATAAGAGCCTGTGTTTGAGTCAAAGTTTCATGAGGACATACATGACCTGACAAAGACAGTAACTGCGAATCTCACAGCTCAACTGTTATCTAAAACATATCAGACATTATTTTAGAATTCTCTGTATGTGAATAATTTTGATTAACAAATTATCTTGGTGTTTGTGATTAATAAAAAAATTTAATTTTTTAAATTGTCTTTTGCAAAATAAAGTGCCTCTTTTTGTACAACTCCATAAATTTCCTTTACAGAAGAGAACATCAAATGATATTTTATTTCCTACAGTCAAACTTAATTTTCTGACAGATTCCAATTATCTTGTTGCTAATATTATCTCGAGAAGTAGCATCTCACACATAAACCCTGTGTATTACACATACACATTTACAAGTAAGTCTACTCAAGCGCACAAGTAAACACTCATGAATCAATGTCAGTGCAAAACCATAATTCTAAAATTCTTTGAAAGAAATTGTAGTGTGTAAAACAAAGCCACTTGTAATAAAGAGACCTTTACATGTCCAGGAGACAACACATTCTTCCCATTTATTATCAAAGAAAACAGTTCAAACAGGTTTGTCACAACAACAGAAAGGGGAGGCAGGATGGTTTAATTTATATGCTGTAGTATTATGTAAATTCCACTTTCAGAGTTAGGCATGAGAGAGAAGCCGTATTTAATTCTATAGTAAGTTATAAATGGTATCTTTTGAATATAAAGAAGCCAGTCACTAGATATGGGGAGAAGATATCTAATTTGTAATTTAAAAGGAAAAGCATCATAATTTTTTTACAGTGCTGATCAAATGAACCATGAATCATAAGTTTGACACATGTCAGGCACCTGCCAGGGCAAGAACTGGCACAAGAAGTGACAAATAGAGAACAATGCTTGGGCAGGAGGTTTACAGGCTGTCACTGCTCTGACAAGTGATGATAAGGGGAAGCATTATGTTGCTTCTAGTGGCAGTCTGTAAACAAATCCTCCATTATAATTGTTCCATATGGGCCTCCTCTCTCTTCATTTAAAGTCTGGAGAAGTTTTTCTAAAATAGTAGCAGACAATTGATTTCTCCTAGTACTTAAAGGTCTACTCAAACAGAGTTACTTAATTTTGTGCCCAGAAATAAATTGGTAAACAAGGTTCTGTCTTTGTCAAGAAAAAAATCACATTGTAGTAAAAAGCAGAACTGCAGTTCTTTAGTCTTGTTGAGATGCATGCAGGGAGTATTTCATTATCGCATTCATAACACATGACAACACGTTCTATGTAAGAAGAAATGTTACCCTAAGGTTATAAGGTTATTGGGATGACATTAAGACGTGAAAGCTAGAGCTGGTCTTCAGGACTTGCTTGACTGCAGCATGCACAATGAAAAAGGAAGGAAAATACAAAGAAAATAAAACATTTTGTTTGTAGGCCACGCCAAATCTGTGCCTGGAACACAATCCCTCTCCATTTCTGTAGCATCTCAAATTTCTGCCTGAAAGTACTGACAATTTCTGTTATAGTATCATTGGCCATCAAATTATCAAATAAAGAGCAGCAACAGAGTCTGCTAAATGTCCAGAAAACCAATCTGAATTTAATATGTTTATTTATAACCTAAACTGATGTGTTTGGTTTGCTGTGGCTGGTTTTTTCTGGTAGCAGAGCTATGGGGGATGTATTTCTTTGAGAAGTTGATAGAAGCCTCCCTTGTTGCTGGCAGAGGTCATGCTAGTCAGCTCCCAGCTGGACTCGCTGCTGCCCAAGGCCAGGGCAATCAGAAGAGATAGAGAAGCCTCTTTGATAATATATTTAAGAAGGAAAAAAGTAACAGCAGGAAGAAGAAGATGGCTGCCGGAGAAGAGCCATGAGAAATTGTAGCAGCAAATCCAGGCGCCAAGANTGCAGGGAAATGGCCTTCTTCCCTGAGCAGCAGCAGAGAAACACCAACTGCCTGGTTTTCCCCTACTCCTGTCCCCACCGCCTCCTGGAGGAAAGGGGGAATGTGGTATCTGTTGTAAGAGACGGAGCAGTGGGGGAGAAGGTTGCCTTTAAGATGATACTTCTCACTTTAAGATCTGATCTTGTTAGAAATAAATTCTTTGCATCCCCACCTTGGAGTTTGTTTTTGCCTGTGACAGTAAAAGATTTCTAACAGTCCTCATTCCTGTTGTAGCAAAACCCTTCAGTTTTTTTTTCTTTTTTTCTCTTCCCTGTTTGTATGAAGCGGTGGTGGTGGTGGGGCGGATGAAGTGAGAGAGTGGTTGTTGGTGAATCTCTGGCATTCAGCCAGGGTCAAACCACCACAACTGACTGAGAGGTAATCTCATGTTCTGCCATTCAAAACATGAGCCATATAAAAATAGTTCCAGAAAAACAGTAGTAGAACTGCGGGCCTCTCCTTTACCTCAGCACAGGCATACAGGAAGACGCAATGTGGCCAGAAACTAAGTCTGTGATCTTAGGTCAGTAAACAATATAGCACAAGTGATAATTTCTTTTGGTGAAAATGAAAGGAGTCAAATGTCTATTTTGACATGCAAAATCCATGAGGCCAGCTTCTTTGAGCCTCCGGAAGATTTTTCTCAATCTTTTTTCTTTCTGGCCAGCAGCAAAGAGCTTTGTGCCAAATACGCACAGAAAACCCTGCAACAACTTTCATGCATTATCTATGGTTCTCATAGTGATAAGGACCTCCATAATATTTTTGCGTCATTTCTGCAAGATTGGATTATCTTCCCGGGTGAAATTACCTAGGATATGCTCCATTCGTTTCCTGAAGCCTTGAGCATACCTTTTCCCTGTCACACCTCAGATTAATCTTTTGGTAACCGATTTAAGCTTGACAGAAAATACATAAAGGAAACTTAGTGCCCCATAGTTATTCAGTTACTATTTGTTTTCTACTGCAATTGACAAAATAGCCCTCTCCAGTGCATTGTCAATTATTTTAATTTGCATTGCCTATATATATGCTAATATCAAAGAAAATCAGTCTGAGGATACAAGGTGAGCCTATGAATTTGGGTGCATCATCTTTTTTCCTTCCCGTGTCCGTTCAAATTTCTTCTTTGCACAAGGTTGGTTGGAAGCGCCAGTTGAACACAGAAAGGTTGCACAGGCATCAGACACTTTTTCTAGCCAAATCAAAGACTACAAAAAGGATATTTATCTTGGTTACATCTCTGGGTAAACTAATCTGCTGCTGCACTAACCTTCTTGTGAGTAATTCTTTCATAAATTCCAAATTCAATCTTCCAAACTGCATTCCAGGGTTGTTGCCTCTTATTGTACCATCTGCCAGTATCAGGAGAAATTTGGTTCTATCATCTGTGCAATTCCCATTCAAGCTGTGGTGGGCAGCTATTAGATCATCACTTAGTTGCTGTTTTGACAAACTAAACAACCCCAGGTTCCTCAGCCTCTTCTCAAAAGTCACATACTTTTGGCCCATGACAGTCCTGCTAGTCTTCAGCTAAACTGACTCCAGTTGATGTCCTTCTTGGATTGCAGAGCCCACTGCTGGATGCAGAATTACAACTGTATGCAGAATTCACATTGTAAAAAGCGTAATTTAATTTTATCTGCTTACTCTCATCCTTGCACACCCCAATCCAATTTGCCTTGCTGGTGATCAAAGGCCACAACTTTCTCTTATTCACTTGGTATCCACTGTGACCTTTGCAGGACCTTTAGGGCACCCCAGCTAGCCAGTTTGCATCCTTACTGGTACATGGCATTGCTCACCTAGTACAGTAATCCCTTGAATACCACATGGGATTGGTTCCAGAAAGATACCACGATAAGCAAAATCCATGAAGTAGAGGTAAATATGGTAAAGTCATGTCATGGGCTAGATTTCATTTTTCCATAACCACCATGCCAATATCAAACTCTGAGGATGGGAGAAATTAATCCAACTAAACAAAAGGCAGAATTCCTCAACAAGGGTGCGGGTGGAGGACTGTTTTTGTCTTTTGGCTGGAGAGCTAATAGCTTTTGATGGGCCATTCAGCCCCTGATGGTTATGCTGGGGTGGGGCTGAAGTGTTCTTTTTAGTTTTTTTTGTTTTTCTTTTCTCCTTGTTATTGTTGTGTTACTTTTTGTTCTTTTATATATACAGTCAGCCCTCTTGCACTTCGCGCCCCCCATATGGCGGCTTCAGATCTTAGTGCATGATATTTTAGCAATGTAGGAGACTTGTTTCACAACTGCGCATGTGTGACCTGCTGCCGCAGCAGAGGTGGCCCCAGCCCAGGTGGCGGAATGGGCGGCGGTGGTGGCTCAGGATGCAGCGGGGGCAGCACGGGCGGTGGCAGAGGTTCGGGTGACAGTGGTGGGGGCAGGGGCAGTGGCAGCGGTGGTGGTGGGAGGGGCATGGGTGGCAGCAGCACGGCTGCCATTTAACGCGGAAATCGGGCTACATGGTTCCGAATTAAGACCGCATGTGTGCGATATAGGAGACCCGGTTTTATATGTGTATATAGAAATATATTTATATATCAATAAAAGTAAACAATTTTTGCTGCCTTTTTCTGAGTTTTTTAACCCCTTTGATTTGAGAGGTATAATAAAGGAGATAAGGAGTTTTTTTTCCTTTTCTCTCCTACAAGGTTCTCATCTTTGCTGGAAAGTATTGCTCTAACCTAGGACAAGCTGGTAAAGCCAGGGGGAAAAAACCACGCCAAGTATTGAAGCCGCAAATGCTGAACCGCAAAGTAGTGAGGGATTACTGTATATAGGTGTAGAATCTAGCACTTCTTGCTGAATGTCATGAGATTAATTTTGCCCAGTTCTAGAGCTTCCTATATTATTTGATGTGCCAATCACTTTCTCCATTTTATTATCATGCACAGATTTACAGAGGTTATATTATCTTATCATGCAAGTTATTAGTGACTAATGCTGACCCCATTAAGTTATTCTGCCATTTACTCCTGGCTAAGTAAACCTGGAGGAAGGATGAGAAATCTTCTGCCAAAGAGACTTTGGCATCTTATCAGTAGCCATTCCAGGCTACAGTAAGTTCCAGAAGCAGACAGGTAGTGTGGAAACTATGGTATGCACTAAGTCTGATGCAGACTGATAAATAAGAGCAAAATTTATAACTACTTGGTCTAATAGCAATTAGTTAAGAGCAAACTTGTTTTAGCACTAGATAATCCATTCTTTCCTAGTGGTTTTGCGTACCAAAGAGTAAGATCACTTGAGAAAAGCTGTGTACTTACTGGTGATCTGAAAGTAGCAGGATCAGCTTTAATGTTTGAGGAGACATTCGAGTCAGTCAGTAGGAATCCTCTTCTGGTTGTGATATTCGGGTTAGTTGGCTTGAAGCAAGTTGAAATACAATCTCTTTTTTCAGATATTAGTAATGAGCCAAGCTAAAATGCAATTTCTTTTTCTGATGTTAATAATGATGCAAAGTCCTTGGATGATAGGCCACAGCTGGGCAACATCCCTGTCCCCCTTGGGCCGCAGCCCTACCCCCCTTTCCCCTGCCACCATGCCCCTCCCCTCCCAGACCCTAGGAGGGGCTCTGGTCTCAGGAATGGGCTGCACATGGCAGCAGAGGCCTGGCAGACCTCAGGGGGCTCCGACACTGCCAGGGTCAGCTGTGCCCACCCAAGGCTCTCCCCCGGGGCATGGGAAGCATGCGCTTTACCATCTTTACTGGCTTTACCACTACTTTGCGGATTTTGCTTAGCACAGCATTTTTCTGTAACCAACCCCCCACGATATTTGAGGGATTACTGTATTACAAAGCTGTGGAGAGTATCCTGAATGTGCAATAGCTCTGTTCATTGCTTGCACACCAACGACAATAAACTCCCGGATACCACCTTCATTTTGATCTTGAATTTCAACTACAGCCTGTTAAAGCTGAAAGAATCTCCAGAATTCATAGTAAAGGCACACTCTTTTGCCACAGTCTGAAAAGGTCAGCATTACTAGTAGCAAAAGGCTGAAAAGAGCATACATGGTTTAGCTTGATTTCCTTCATGCTTGACTTAGGGTAAACTCTGAACAAATCTATTTTGTTGTCTATGGGCTTTCATATACGTAGTCATGAAAGGAGTGACTGGCACTGCAGAATCTATGAGGCTAGCTGGATCTGATGAGACTTTCTCAGACTATAGCCCTAGTCAATAAAGACATGCAGTCATCCTGGTATCTCTTTGTTCCACTTCCCTGAGCCCAGGTAATTGTGACTTAGCACATTTGTTCTGTCATTCTTTTACCAGCAGAGAAGCACCTGGTACCTCTTTGTCAATAAGATGGTGTTCAGGCAATTGAACACATGCTACTTAGATATGGGGTGTGGAGACTGCTTACACAGGTGCCACTGAAGCATCATTAAACTCCTGAGGTACTTTTCCATTCTAGATTTTGGAAATAGGGAAAGGAGTGAAACACTACATTTTCAGATTGCAGTAACTTAACGTAATAAGTTAGATTAACCAATATGCAGCTAGGGCTGGCCTGTGAGTTTGTCACTAATGCTGACACAAATCCAAGTTTTCCCTTTTTTATAAAGAAATAATGAAAGATTTTTTAAATGGATTTATTCCTACTGCCAGTTGTATGAGGTAGTTCTTGATACTCTCAATGGTATTGTAGTATGGTAACGTGTTTTCTGCAAGTTGATAACAGACTGCTTCATTTGCATCAGTCAAGCTCGGAGAAAGGGGTTTCCAGCTGGGAGAGAGGTGGAGGATACCTTTTACTGAAAGATGAAATGATTTCATCATTATTTGTCATCTGAAAACCTCCAAAGTAAGAAAACTACCAACATTTTCTTTCCATATCACAGTTAAATTCTCCTAGGTATTAAGCAATGCTTAGTGTATTTTATACATTGGAATGGAGGCAGAAACAACTTAAGCACTTCTTATTAATTGATTTTATATGGTTATTGTGCAAAACTAAACTAATTAAAAAACCCTAACCCCTGGTATCCGCCTAAGCTTTTTGCCCTGTCTTTTGCATCCATGAAATTAAATGTATCTCTCAAAAAGAAATAAATCTTTTAAACCAAAATATTTGAATTTTCTTTGTATCTAATTTTGAAGAAATTATCTTTTATGTATCTCATGCTGTTCACATCCTTTCACATGCTGTTCACATCTTTTCAATGTCTGTGTTAGGAAAAAGGTATTAGAACTGCCTGAAAAAGACTATGACCTGCTTTTTCCTATATGTGCCCGTACCTACTTTTTAATGCTTCCCCAATATTAGCTCTGAAAAAAGTGAGAAAATGTATTTCTTTTATAGCACTGTTCTACTTATTGTGTCCGAAGTAGTCTGCCATCTATAATACATAGTCAAATGATTTTGCTCACCAGAGGAAGGAAACATTATAAAATGCAACCACCTTATACTGGATAAGGAAGTTGATTAAGAATATACAGCAAAGCAGTCTTACATGAGAACTGAAAATTAATTAGCAGGAAATTATTTTCCCTGCAAGGTAAATATAATAATTGCCTGATTTGGAATGTAATCAAGAAACTGCACCAATTAATGACACAGCAGATTAAACTGGAGAGAGCTCTTAGCCCTCAAACAGGAAACAAAAGTTATGTTCTCTGTTTGCCCTCTGGCTAACTGTATGGGTTCAGAGCACTGTATGGTTTCAGAGTACAGTGACTGACCTCAAGGCAGAGAAGAAAACATACTCACTTTCAATGGTACTTTGCAGAACATTTTGCTTCCTGGAATACCTTTACCACAACAGCAGCATGGTTCATGAAATAAAGTTCAATCCAATGGGGGTTTCTTCCCAGTATCCTTTTGGTAGTTCTCAACTGCACACAGTTCAGAATTTGTGTGATCCACACAAATATGCTCTGGTACATAGTGCGCACTCAGGTGATGAGACAGAAGGCAGAAAAAGTTGCAAAATATTTTTAATAGACAATTTTTTTACAATGAACTCTTTACTGTACCTGGGTTCTTCATCCTGGAATGTGGTCAAGCAACCCAATAAGATAATGCCCCGTTTGCAAATCTATCAGTGGTTGGCTGAGAGGGGGTCCATATACTGCTTCGTGTATTTAATTATGCTAAAACCAGTTTGGCTCATCAAAGCAAATAAACATGCTTAAAGTGAGGCAAAGATTTGGCAGATAAACTGCTAAGCTGACCTGGAGACACATGACTGATAGTCAACCACTTTATATTATAGAAGTCCAGTCCACTTTCATATGAACAGATTTTTTTAACGTACTCTTCTTGAAGTGTGAGGAGATTCTCCCTTGAAATAGGAACACCTCTTCAGTGATATTCCCTGAGGTTAAAAANTGACTCTTGGACAACAGAGAATGGATGAGCTGTCGTCCGAAAGGGTCAAGATGTCACTTGGGAAAGGGGCATGAAAGACTTTTCCTCCCGTGAGAGAGAGAGAGAGAACTTTATGGAATGGCAGAGAGATGGTTCCTACCCTGGATCTGGTCAGAAATACCAACAAGCCTGGTTTTACCTCTATCCCTGTTCCTCCTTAGTCTCCTGGTCGAAAAAGGGAATATGAGACCTGTTGTAAGAGAAGGCGGGGGGGGGAGATTGCCTTTAAAATGATGCTTCTCACATCAAGCTCTGATCTTGTTAGTTAATAAATAAATCCTTTATATTTTTCATTTGTAGTTTGCCTTGTTTTGCCTGTAATAAGTTTTTTTTCTCCAGGAGAGGGTGTGGGTAAATCTCTGGCATCCAGCCAGGGTCAAACAATGACACAGATGTGTTTATAAGCATTGCTATAGTCACTTACATCAATAACTAATTAATGTTTGTTTGTTTTTGCTAACTTTAATATAATTGTTTTGATATAATTGCTTTGATGTAGTGCACTAAACTGTACACTCCTAGTAGTTTTAGCTTTTATGTTGTGTAGTAAATAATTCTAAGATGCTTTGTATAATCATTTGTCATAAAAAATGATTCAAAATTTACTTTTACTTATATCTAATTTAAAAAAAAATATTCGTGGTTTGCCATGTTTAACCCTGCAGGACAGTTTCACTTAAAACCATTGACAAATTCTGGGCCTAAGACTGGATCCAGCCACACCTAAGCTCTGTTCTGAGAAGGAGTTTAGAAAGTAAGGGGGTCCTTTCTGTACCTCGTGACTCAATAGGAGGGCTTCTCTAATAAACTTTGTCTAAAGCCCCACTCTCACCTGTGACATGTACTTTGTTTGGTTCTTGCTACTAATTCAATATGACTCAAACTACAGCTTGAACAAGAATTTGGGCAACAGGATTAGCTGTCTGGGAAGCTATGGTAAGTATACACTAAGATAACAAAGAAATGTACAGCTGGCTTTACAGATCATTCTCTGGACATAATTACTTAGCACAGACCTGTCAAAAGAGTGACCTTACTGCATTAAAAAAAAATTTGATTATTTTTAACAGGTTGGTTTACTGCACAGGTATTTATAAAGTAACTTGTGCATACTGTGAGATTCCTTCCGCGTTGCAGGACCAATTAGAATAATGTTATTTTTAAGTGACTCTGGGAAAGTGTAACCTTCCTTAAGATCAATACATTACTCACAAATGCTATCTTCTTGCTTTCAGAGTCACAGTTTTGCATCCTGACAATATTGTTAAAAATTGTAAATGATGACTTGTCAAGCAACAGCACTTCTTTTTGTAACATCTTTCTAACACTGCAAACAGCTTTGTTGATTTTTGAGACCTCTCTTTAGACTGATATTTTCTCTGTTTATCCTGAAATTATCTTTGACATACTTTCAATTCTTTCTCCAAAATATATCACTGACTTTTGTAATAGGTGTTGTCTTCTCACCCATTTTGCTCTTTTTAACATCTCAAATGCCAAGGACAGACTGTATTAGAGAACTCGTAAAACACCATTGTGAGAATGGTACTGACATTATATTTGCAGAGGACCATAACAGTGGTCCTTGGAAACAGGGGAAACAGAAGTCACAGAACTCATGTAATCAGGTTTTGAGTGGCATCAAATTCTGCCAGAGTAATTCTACTGACATTCTATGGGTCTGCTATTAAGGTATTTTAATATAGCCATCTACTAACAGAATCTTTGAATAACTTTCTGCCTAACTGAAAGTGCTATACTTCCATTGTTCTTTTACAATCTGTGTGCGAACAATCCCAGGCAAATGGTCAGGTCCTCAACACAGCTTCCAATTAGAGGTTCACAGATTCACAGGTTATTCTGAGTTGGAAGGGACTCACAGGATCATCTAGTCCAACTCCCAAGCGAATGCCCACCCACGGATCAGACTCACAAGCGTGGAACCATAGGCATCACACTCCATCCATCCATCCATCCAAGTCTCCTGTCATCTAGGCCATGTTGCTGAGCTCCTCATCGAGTCTTCTCTTAAACACCTCCAGGGACGGCGACTCCACCACCTCCCTGGGTAGACCATTCCATTGAGAGATCACTCTCTCTGGGAAAAACCTCTTCCTAGCATTCAGTCTAAACCTCCCCTGGCGTAGCTTAAGGCCATGTCCTCTTGTTCTGGTGTCGTCAGCCTGAGAGAAGAGATTCACACCCATTTGAATGCAAACTCCCCTCAGGTAGTTGTAAACAGCAATCAGGTTACCTCTGAGTCTCCTCTTCTCCNACCATTCCCCAACACTCTCTGAGCTTGTCCATCCAACCAGCATCTAACCCACCCTAAAATGCTTCTATCTAGTCCATGCTCTACAAGTTTCTCCTGAAGCTTATTGTGGGAATCCATGTCAAAGGCTTTGCTAAGGTCCAAGTACACAACATCTACAGCCTATTTTCCATCAACCAGGCGAGTCACCAGATCATAAAAGGAGATTAGGTTGGTCAGGCAAGGCCCACCTCTCCTAAATCTGTGCTAACTGGGTGTAATGTCATGGCTATTTTTCAGTTGCTGCATAATAGCACACAGGACTCTCTGTTCCATGACTTTGCCCGGAACTGAGGTCAGGCTGACAGGTCTATAATTATGTGGTTCATCTTTCCAAGCCTTCTTATGGATGGGTGTCACATTAGTCAATTTCCAGTCTCATGGTACATCACCTGTAAGCCAGGACTGTTGGTAAATTATGGAGAGTGGCTTGGTGAGTTCATCTGCTATTTCTTTAATCACTGGAGGATGGATCCCATCTGGCCCCATGGACTTGTGAGGACTCCATTCCTCAAGAATTCAGTGAGTGTTCTTTCCTATTTCATGGGTTTATTCTTGTAAATAGAAGAAGTCCTTAAACTATGCCTTGAAACTGAGATTTCAAAATCTGGTACAGCGCACGGGCAATACCTTATTATCTTTGAAATATGATATTACAGTGATCCCCCATTACTTGCGGGCTGTTGTGTCTGGTCCGCCTCACGTGAGTTATGAAATCCGCAAAGATAGCGAACCCACTTCGTAGTCAAGTACGCCATGCCTGTAGCCATGCCCCCTCCCCATATCAGGTCTGGAGGATGGTTCGGAGAGTGGGGTTTGTCTCAATTGTCTGACTGTGCTCCACCGATGCAGGCAAGTGCCGGAGATGGGGGCGGGGACCGGGGATTGAGCAGCGGGGCCAGCCTCGATCACCAATCAGCAAGCCGTGGCAGGGGCGGCCCCGATTGCCAAGCCATGACCCCGAACACCAGTCGTGCGGCAAGTCCCAGGTTCTGCAAGTGGCAGTGTTGTTGGAAAATCAACAGCGAGAATGGGATCCTGGAAATTACGGACCACGACTATGCGGAGGATCACTGTATATCAAAGCGTTGCTCTTGTCTTCCAACTTTTGTATCAATGTTTTCTTTTAAAAAAATTCCCTGTCTCACATAGGAATTGAAGTTCTGAGGCACCAAGCCCTTCCTAAGGAGTCATGAACTTACTTACGCTCTGCACAGTCCAACAAGATAAAACATCACAATACTCAATGAGGTTTCTCTAACCTACTGAAAGAGTCCTTAAATTCATAGCAATGCAACTGCTAGAACTAAGTATGGAGCCATAAACTTTTAATTATCCTTTGTATCTCCTGAATTTCATTTCCTATAACAAAGCACTTGGCATTACTAGACTTTTTACAACTGGAATGGAACTTTAAAATCTTCAAGAACACTTCTTCTTGAAGAAAGTGACCTCCTCTCAATTGCTGCATTCCGTCATCCAAATACGTATTTTATTTCGTTTGTTGTTATTTCAAGAGTTAGTTTTCCCTTTTAAAACTTTGTCTAGAGTGGAAATACAACCCTTTGTCTGATACTTTGATATTAAAAAAAAAAATCTGTTTTTACTAAGCTAGAACTGTAGTTCTCAAACCTGTTTCACTGATTTAATTGCAAAAGTTAGCCATGTTGTTAGTATAGTATAGTTTGCACTCACTGCTATCTCAAGGAGCACAGTGAAAGAAGACAGACTTAATATTGCTGAAGAGGTTTTCAGAAAGCTGCCTTCCATGGGAATTCTCTGACAACCTACCAGCAAAGAAAAGCAACCAGTTGAAGTAATATTTTTTAGCTTAAGTCAGGTATCTAATAAAGAGTTTGCTTCCAAAATCAGGTACAGTGAGCCCCCGCATATTTGCAATCCAGTATTTTTGAGATCCAGTATTTGCGGGTGATTTTTCCGCGAACTGTGAGACCTCAGCGCATGCGCAGAACCTACCATGACCTCGATCTGATCTGCCCCCAGCTCCGTCGCTCGCGCGGCTCGAGGTGCCGCACCC
>WEKX01002392.1:17000-28249 GCA_013390025.1 Pitta sordida | reverse complement strand
AGCACGCACGGCTCGCACAGCCAGCCTCGTGCCCGCTCCTCCTCCGCGCCCCGATCCCGTCCACTTCCCCATCCCCATTGCTCATGCACCACGCCGCCACTTTTGCCGCTGCTTGCCCCCCCGCCCAGCGCTGGTCCCGTCCTTGGTGATCACCCCCTCCACTCCAGCGCTCGCCCGCCTCGGCAGAGCACAGCCAGATATCTGAAGCAAGCCCCGCTCTCAGGGCCCACCCTCCTCCAGACCTTATTAGGGGAGGGGGCGTGGCTACGTGTGTGGCGTACTCGACTACGTAGTGGGTTCACTATCTTTGTGGATTTCACGACTTGCGTGAGGCAGACCAGACCCAACAGCCCGCGCGTAACGGGATATCACTGTATATAGAAGTCTTACAGTGAAATAACTAGTCTGCTGCTTGGGTTACATACTTTGAAACATGAGAATTAATTATCAAAAAAGAAACCATTCTCTACTCATAGACTAATTTGCTATGATGATGTTCCTCGATATAATGAGGCAAACACTAATGCATAATTAGGCATCTCCTAACGTTAGTATGAGCTATTAATCAAACAGTAACACCACGTTTTTTCATGGATAGATGATCCGCTTCTCACTATTTAAAACAAGAAAAAGAATAAATAAATAAGTTGCTTACATAAATCAAACTTCGGAAGAGGATACATCAAGTTCTTTCTTTTCTTTGTTATGTTTTTCTCCCTTTGTTTTAAACATTGAACCAATCTGTCTTTTCCTATCTCTCAGTTGTCACAACTGTTCTGCAGTGTCACTAATCCTCTTCACATTCTCTTTAGTCTGGCAGGTTGCCTCATTAAGGATAAGAAGCAGAAAGGCATATTGAATATTAAATGAACAGCTAAAACCTAAAGTTAAAATAATTATAAAATATATATATTATATTGAATATTAACTAACAGATCCAAGCTGCTAGAAGCTTTCATAAAATCACAGTGGGATTAGGTTTAGACTATGCCTGTACATTTCTATACATCTTGTTTTGAACACTTCTCCACCATTTTCTCTCACTCAAACTGCTGTCTGTCTTGCAACATCAAAAGACAGAGGATTTGACTTAGGAAATAACCTAGTATTTTTCACTTCACGTGTGAGTGAAGTTATTCTGTGTTAACATGGTCATCGTATTGGAATGGGCTGCCCAGGGAGGTGGTGGAGTCGCCATCCCTGGAGGTGTTTAAGAGAAGACTGGACGAGGAGCTTAGTGACATGGTCTAGCTGGGGGGGTAGGGCTGGATGACCCTGGGCCCCTTCCGGCTCAGAGTGGCCTGCTAGACTGTGAGGGATCTAGGTTGGTGTTATGCTCTGGGATGTGCTCTCGGTCTCTGTACGGGTGTTAGGTGGTGAGTTGGACTAGATGATCCTTGTGGGTCCCTTCCAACTCCTAATATTCTGTGATTCTGTGATTCTGTGATCTCTTGATACAAGGAATAAGGATGGCACGGACTGTTCTAAGCTCCTTTGAAAAACTGAGCCTTAGACTTATTCCATTTTCTTATGGACAGTCACGTGAACCCAGATCCAAACAGAAGAATCTGTCACACCTGGCCTTTACTTGTCTAAACACAGTGTAGTTTTAGTGATCTTTTTGANAACTCATAATATTATGTGATTCTGTGAATCTTTCCGGATTGAAGGATCAATGGACTAGCCGGCATCAAGTGAAAGATGAACTTGTCTTACTGCTCTTAGCTATTTCAAAACCACAATGGCCATACCCTTTTTATAACATTTCACTAGGATGGACAAAAGATTGTAATTCTGAACAGAATTTTCATATCTTTATTACTCTAAAACTATAAAAGCTACAGATTATAGATTCAATAGAAGACATAACCTTTGTATTTCATATTTCCTTGATATTTCCTTGGCATATGAAACCAACCCCATTTAAATCTATAGAAGAAATACCTGAATTTAAGAAATATATGAACAGAAAAACAAATGATTGTCTAATTTTCATTTTAAAGCACTTTGTATTGAGTATTCAGTGGACTGTCGATACCTTGGCTGATCCAAGAAGTCTCACTAATCCTGACAAGAACTATATGAGTCTTCCCCTCATCATCATCTTTTCACTGACCTGAAAAGTCTGTCACTTAGACTTCCCCCAGTTTTATTCTGGTGTGAGCTTTCACACCTTTAGCAGAGCAAGTCTTTTTTTAAAAAGGTGTAACAAAATGAGTGGGAAAGTTACTGTCATTCTGTGCAAGCATTTTTTTTTTAATGTATCCTCTGTACTCTAAGCCCAAACCAACCATGTGAAGATCTACGGTGATAAACAGGTTAAGTACAAAGCAAAAATAAAGCAAGGCAGAAAATATTTTCCCTGAAAATATTTTTCATTGTCTGAGATACATGTACTGTGCTACAATGACTTTCTCCAACTACTCAGAATCACATGAACAGATGCACCTTTCCAACAATCAACTTAGTCATCCCCATGGGGCATCCAGCAAGGATATCGCTGGGAAAAAATACAAGTATATTTGCATTTCAGCTGTAGTTTGACCCATAGAGTTGGTCGGAGTTTTTTCTTTGGAAAGATTTTATCCACTTCTCTTTTTTTCAGGTTTTGTTTAATTTTTTTATAACTTATTCCTCAATTTGTTTCCCCTGTTGGTTTCTTTTTCCCTTGTTGTGAGATCATAGCTCACACTCAAGTAAAACAGGTAGGAACCAAAGAGAATAGGTATAGGTAAATGCAGGTACAAACAAACAGAAACAGTGTGACCCACATACCAGTTTTGTAACTGTTCTTATGTAGTTCTCCCACTAAAAGGAAATCATAGCATCTGCAGAGGAGTAAAAAACCCGTTATCAACCCTGGGAGGAAGAAACTCTCACCCTCTACTTCATACTCTTGCTGGCAAAGAACTCGATTCAATGAAGCAACACATAGGGAAGGCAAGCATAACACCAGAGAAGAGGGTAGATAATAGGCTGCTACCTTAAAACAATTTTAATTGCATCATTAGTAAGAACAAGGAACAATTAGATAACTTGCATAAGTGTAAATACAATTCCAGTTGCAATAAATTAACTGACTGTGATATCTTGATTAAGCAATTGAAACATTAGATTAACTGTACATTTTAATTCTTGAATACAAACGTGTGCTCTTTTATTTGCCAATATTAAATTGTACATTTATCAGCACACTGACATGCTTTTGTAAGGGTCTTACCGAATGTGAGAAAATAAAAAATACTTCCGCTTCCTTTGAACATGTCCTAGAAACTTTTCATAATATCCTGTTTCAATAACTCTACTGTGTGTTTCCTTTAACAACTACTCTAGCAAAACTCTGCAGAATACCTTTAAAGCAACTAAGTCAGCAAGGCAGTGTTTCATCTATTTGTCAATGTCAATATTGTTTTTACTTTTAAGGGCTTTTGCAGCCTCCAAACACCAGAGCTATCTGTTTCATCAAACAACGGTTTATCATGGGACTTAGGGCTTGTTAGGGTAATGATTCAGTATCTGCCATAAGACTGAGAAACACACATAAGCTATTGCTTTATATATCTACCAAGTTTATGAAAATGCGCTTTCTTTCAAGCCAAGATCTTCTGAAAAGGACTTTTATATACCACAGATAATTTGTGAACTATACAGGGAAAACTTCAGCATGTACAAAAGGAAAAAAAAGGTAGAAATTGTAATTCCATCTCTGTATTTGATGGCTCAAATGAGCTTCAATAACCTCAGCCATCCAGGTACAAACTTCCCAAGAACTGCTGTTTACCAGAGCCACTAAGGTACTATGGGACCTCTGTTCAGACCCTGTCTCATTTAATTTTTCCTAGGCTGTGTTTCTGTGGTGTGTGAAGGGCTTAAGGTCACTGCCAAGAGGAGCTTTAAGAACTGCTGGGAAAGCACGGAAATTTTTGACTCCAATGAGCCAGTGTAGCCCAAGGACTGCATAAGACACTCCAGGTCTTTAAGACATTGCTCCCAAGTAGTGATAAAAAAAAAATTCTACCTCCGTGTGTATACACATGAGGACCGAAGGTGATAACAGATGGTAAATTCACTCTCTGTGAAGCTCCTGTCTCACTCTGGTGACTGCTTACACAGCAAACACGAACAAATTACAAACTCAGGTGGCTAAAGATGAGAATAAGTAATTCAACTCAAACCTAAGGCTTTTTATTTTGTAGGAGTCAATTTAATAATAAGTCTGAGTTTTTACGAGTATTTCTGTTCACTTTGGACTTTCCACCAAATTAATTGTCAGGCTACAGAAACTTTAATGCCTTTTTTTCAATGAAGCCCTATTTATTTGTCACAGACTTCAATTATGTTTTGAATGTATCTGTGGAGAACAACTGGAAATCTGATTAATTTAATTTTGCTTGGTATGGGGTTTTTTGGTGGTTTTGTTTGTTTGTTTTGTTTTTCCCCATAGTTTTCACATTTCTTCAAAGTCTCTCTTCCTGGGCAAAAATGGATGTATTGAAAAAACAAAGAGGGATTTTTAAAGTCAGTTATTTATGTATACCTAAATTGTCACACACTTTACATTATTGCCATTTTGAACTATGGTTACATGAAATAAAACTAGACTGTGGACACTCTTTTAGGGCTTCATTTCTTGTTATAAACTAAAGTTAATTTCCTTTTCATATTTTTGAGTGAGAAAGGTGATTGCCTTCGGAAAAATGGAGAATGGTTACTACTGGTAACTTTGTTAAAAACTCTTAGTTATTCTGCAATGGAATGACATAACGTATTTCAAGTGATGCAAGATTTCCTGAAGTGCCTAAACTAAAAAGACTCTACAGGACAATTTTTGTCCTTTAATATTTTATAATACTGCCACATGCATTTTTAAACACCCAGTTAATTTTTATGAATATTTTGAATTTTTCTGAAAACAAACACAAGGTGAACATTTGTGTGTTTTAAAAAATACCTTGCACTAAATTGCACCTCGAAAATTTCAGGTAATACAGCAAAGAAGAAATTCCACAGTATAATTTCTCTCAGATTTTTCTTTCATCATTCATGAAAATTACATACAGAGAACCANAAAAATACCTTGCACTAAATTGCACCTCAAAAATTTCAGGTAATACAGCCTGTTCCTTTGTTTTCTTTCTGTTATACACCTCAGTTCAAAACAACACAGCATATAACCAATCAGAAATACATGTATCTAGGCTTCAGATTTTTTTTTTAATTTGATTTTTTTTCTAAATCATTGGTCTGTATTTCCTCATTTTTCACATAATCTAAATGACTTGCATTCTACCTGATTGCTGAACTTTCTCCTATAATTGCCACATGAGCACTTGCTCTTGAATCCAAACTATTCAGGACAACACACAGTCAGAAAATTATGACTGCTGACACCACAGATTGACATTTACAGGAAGCATGGAATGATACATCCTGGGGCAATAATTAAATTACTCTCTTGTGGAACTGAAAATTTCTCCCCATCAACATTCTTGCTAAAGGAAAACTGCAAAGACAGCTTTAAAAGAGACCTCTGTGAAAGATTAATTCTTTTTACTTTGCAAAATTCATCCCTGCAAGAATAACTTATGAATATAGGCTTTAGCAACTATTTCTCACATTAACACCTTCAGACAGCTATGAATTGCACATATGAGGCAGACAGATTTTTCTGCATGGTACAGTGATCCCCCACATATTCGCAGCTGGCATATTGCGGCTGGATTTTCAGTGAGTTGTGAGACCGCACATGTGCGCAGAATGTCCCAGACCCCAGATTTCATGGCCAGGAAGCACCAAAGGGCGCTTCCTCTGCTTTAATGAGGTGCTACAGTGCGAGCCACACTCCCAGGACCACCCCTCCAGACCTTATTAGTGGAGGGTGTGTGGCTACAGGTGGGGAGTAGTTGAATATTCATGGGTTCGGTATTTTCACAGATTTCATAACTCGCGGGACTTGCCCAGACTCGACCCTGAGCGAATTCCAGGGGATCTCTGTATAAAATTTTCACAGCTCAGCCATGTGTCACAGAGCATTATGAAAAGAGTTGCCATTTATTTTATCTCTGCATATCAGTTTGCTGTGTCATCTGAAGTGAAAGGAATTAACAGAAGTTAGTCAGATGCTCTTAGAAAAACTTTTCTTCCTTACATTTTTAAGTTCTCATTAAGTGATTTAGCTAAACTAAGTACAGAAAATCCTTTAACAAGCAATAACCATGTCAGATAAACTAATTGGTAAGTAATGGCCAGAATGTTAAAACTCCTCAAGCACTGAGCACTCCTTGGTAACAATGAGAGATAAGTATTTAAATACCTCTAAAACCCTCATTAATAACAGAAAAGCATAATAGGTAAAAATATTCTGACCTCACTTCCTATTTTTCTTCAGCAAGTTCATTTGTAAAAGCTACCTGAAAATTGGAACTGGATATACGTAATTAGTGAGTAATATTTATCACTGTACAATGACTTAAATGCAGTGCATATGTATTTACTAGTCAAAGCACTGCGACTCAGATAAGGATGAAAGTGGTGAGCAAAACCAGAATTTTGAGTATTAATATTATTTTAACTGATTGCATCATGACATTCCGAACTTTATGAACAAAACATTTTGGTCATCGGTACTTTCTCATGTTCCTTCGCATACAATCTGCTTTGTTGTGGGTAGCGATGCTGAGAGTGAAGCAGAGCATTGCAATGGAATAGGGAAACATCAAAGTGCATGCTGAAAAACAGATGCACTAACACGTGCTGGAACATATGTTCCCAATGCTGATGGGTCTGGCAGACAGTGAGGTTTACCTTGTTTCAAACAGCCTAAATATCAGAAAGAAACAAAAAAATCCTGAAGCACATTTACTAGTGCAAGTAACAACACTTGCACATGGACAAGGACATGGAGACAAGACAAATGCAGATTGACTTGTTATCTACTGAGAGTAAGTAGAAATAAAGCTTGCACACCAACAGCTTCAGGCAGAGGAAGATAGTGAGAACTTATCTTTGTTACAGTCAGAAATGTTTCGCATGTTCAGAAGAAGCTTTGTAATTTTACATGTAGGATTGCAAATATTACTGGATAATAAAATACAGTAATAGTACTAATAATATGGAAGCAGTTCATTGCTGGCAAAAAACACAGAAAAAACTTGATCCATGATCATGGCAAATCTCAAAAAGAATAATGTTGATCTGCACATCCCAAGAAAAGTCTTAGAAGATGCTCTTCATTAAAAGTGATAATTATCACTCCACGATTCACAAACTTCAGAATTTATCATCAGCTTCCAAGCTAATTACATGTGCTACTGTGACTATGATCAGTCTGATTGAGACTGTGAAAATGTTTTTCTGGAACTGTTCACAAATTGTTACCAGCCAGTAAAGCATATTTTGTTGTCACTTATTCATTAATAAAAAAGCTGAAAGAGATGGTGGAAATTAATAGAAATATTTTGTTTTTCTGTGATTGACCATAACCAAGTTCTAGTGACCAAAAATCTATTCACCAGGTTTTGAGACAAAGATGAACAAAATGGTACAAGGCTGCATTTCATATGCCACAGAAAGGATGTTTTAATAGCCTCTGGTATTTACAGTGCAGGACTATACATTTTACCTCTGTTTTAACACATCTTATTGTTAAACTAAAATTACATGTACATATTGAAGAAACTCTTTAGCCATAAGTTAGTGTACTGCAGGTAAAGTTGTTTCAATATCTGCACAAATTAACAATTTGGTCCAACAGCTTTAACTCTGACAAAGATCCTATTGATGTACCTGATGTTGTACAAGGAAATTTAAGTAGTGAAACGACTTTTTGTCATTAGGCATTATCAGAATTGCACCAAAAAAAAAAAAAAAGTTTTTATGGTCAATTTAGCCTCTGCTAAGCAATTTTCTTGCTATATAAGCATTTGTGACTCACTGGTAGTCAGCTTGCTGAAAGTACAATTGTGTGGAAGATGACTCCAGCTCTGGTGCATCCTACCCTCTTTGTTCTTTTGAGCCAGCCTTCTGCAGCCCCTACCTGGGCAGGGAGAACCCAGATCCCAATAATCCCAGGCAATAAAATCAGGATGAAGCTAGCCATGCACTTGTATCTTTATGAGACTAGGGATGCATGGGACCCTGCAGTCTCGTTGAGGTGAACTGACTGTGGCTGGCAATGAAGGCTGAATCTAAGATCATATTGAGCCTAGATAACGAAAATAGTTTAAACTAATAAAAATTCCAGTGGTTATTATCTCTAAACTTTAGCCCATGAAGAATTGTAACTATCAATATGCATTTGCATTTTGCATTTTACATTCTGCTGGGAAAAACAAGTAAACAAATACAGTAGCACTCCAATCCTGAACTGAGCTGAGCTTAATAAATGTAGAATATGGGTTCCTATTTGGCAGATTAGATTGGTTCCTCAAATTGTTGATGTGCATTGACAAAAACTTGTGAGTCTTAATGATCTGAGGCACAACCTTTACTATCATATTAGGCTTTATGCATTAGAAAGTCAATTTGGGAAAGAAAGATCATAAGAAAAAGATTGTGAAATAAGAATAAAACAACTGTGCATATAGTAAATGTATTTATAAGAGAGGCATTACCCTTAAAAATTCCATTGTGATGCAGTTATTTAAGCACTGACATGGTAGATACTTATTCATGCTATAGGACAAAATACTGATTTATCTACAAATTTTATTGTGGTAAACTTTCTTTGCTATATAAGGCTCTTTCAGGTTGTGATTTGGTGCTTGTTCTAGACCAATTTTGCTAATAGTCTCCTACAGAGACTCATTTATTTTCTCTCCCTCCTATACATTTACTTCCATATTTAAATACTTCCCTTTTCAAATTTGCAAAATTAGACTAGTTTGCTCACTGAACAAATGGAGCTGATAATTCTGTCATATATTTCTGAAAGGGGAAGGCTTAGATCTATGGTGTTTGAGCTGGATGTAGGTAAAGAAAATTATAATAATGATGATCACACAGAATGGTAACTGTAATGGTGTTTATAATGAACATAAATTCTTACACACTCCGTAATAATAACAGAAGATATTAATTATGTCAGGCATTACTGTGTTTATCCCAGCAGCAATCCCTTGCATTGAGTCAAATTGTCCAAACCATTTATCCTTCAAAGTTTGAAAAAATTCTTAATTAGTTTATATATATCACACATAGCATATTAAAAAATGTGTGAATATAGGAAATAGAAGCTTTAGTAACACATTAACTTGGGATTCACAGAACGTTTAGTGGTTTTCTGTCACTAATTTAAACTTTTGTACTTTACCACATCACCATGTTTGCACTCTATACTGTAGTTCTCACATAATTATCTACATTCTCGTTTGTGTACTAGAACACTAAAAATTATGTCCAACTACACCTAACAATGACTTGCCAGGGATGAATAAAATGTTAATTTTCAAGAATGACACAGTATATTAAACTTTTTCCATTAACACAATATGTGGAAAATATGATGTGAACTTGCAGACTTGTCTATGTTCAAAAAACCATAAAGAGATTAATGCTGCAGATATTTTTGTTCAATCTTTTCTTTAGAAATCTGGATAGTCTCATTCAGAGAAATGACACTCTATTGTTTAAATCTAAAATACTTGTGCAGTGACTTGGGGGTGCTGGTGGCATCACAGCATATCTCAGGGTACATGGGACCCTGCACAGGGGTGCATCAGTGCTGGCTGCCCTGGCTGCCCCAGGCCATGGGTGGGCACTGAGACCCAGTGCAACTTCACAGAAGTCACTCCCTTTTCTGTCATTCTAAGTCTAGCCACGGTCCCTGATGATATGTAGCCCCAGGAAAAGCGCTCATGTAGCGCTGCATCCTCCTACACAGGAACTATGGCAGGAGCTAGACTCCACTTTCTGCCTCTGCCCTGCCCACTTTTGGCACCCGCCACCATAAGGGGCCCTGCAGCGTTGCAGAGTGTTGTAAAGTTGAGGGTTCCTGAGCTCCAAGAGTGCTTGTGGCACGGACCTGCACCAACCTAAGCCAGGGGACACAATGGTCCTCCCTGGCAGACTGGAGCCTCCTCCGGGACCACAGGCCAAGTATCCTCCTAGCTTCTGTCCCCCTGTGGCATGCTTCCCCACAATGGCAGAGGTGCAAGCAGGAGTGGCCTGGCGACAGTGGTGGCAAAAGTGGTAGTGTGGATGAAGGGAAGCCCAGAGATTCTTCAGGGGTCTCCCCAGTCAGAGAGAATTTCTCCCCTGTGCTGTGAGAGATTGTGGGTAGGTGCCGAAAACACTCCCCAGCACTCTGGGGTGGTGGTGGGGGCTGGGAGATGGGTGTGGCCTATTTCCATATTCATGGTGCACACGTGCTTGCGGATTGGATGATTCGTGGGACACTCAGGAGACCCATAACCCATGAATGCGGAGGAATGACTGTATTAGAAAAAAAATGTTCACTGAAAAACTGGTTAGACATTGGAATGACTTATCCAGGGAAGTAGAGGAGTCACTGTCTCCACAGGTGTTCACGAGGCTCTGGAGGTGATACTTGGATATATTTTGTTTAGGGGTGATTGATTATGGTAGTGCTAGGTTGGAGGTTGGACTGGATGGTCTTGAAGATCTTTCCCAACCTTCATTACAGTATCACAGTATCACAGTATTAGCAAGGTTGGAAGAGACCTTGGAGATCATCAAGTCCAACCTGTAACCCAGCACCAACCCACTGTCTCCTCATCGAGTCTTCTCTTAAACAACTCCAGGGATGGCGAATCCACCACCTCCCTGGACAGACCATTTGTTATGGTTTAAGGGGTTTTCTGCTGCTCTGGTAGCGAGGGGGTTAACAGCTCAGTTCTTGCCTGAGCTCTCCGTGCTGCCAGGGCCTTCAAGGTTACAGATAAAGGCGTCTCTGCCGAATAACATACTTGGGAGAGAAGAAAAAAAAGTTCAGTAGTAAGATGTAGCGTGCCAGCTCAGAACCTGCGTCAGGAGGCTGAGAGATTTGAAGGCCCCCAGGCCCACGAGAGAAGGGGTAGAGATGTTCTTCCAGGCATCCCGCTGCTGCTTGTGAATTGGACTGACCATGGTGAAAACCTATGGACCAAAGAGAGAGAACCAGGACCGCAGAATCCGTCTAAGCATTAAGACTGAAGATGGAGAGGTAACGCTGGACAAACTGCTGATGGTTTTGAAGCCCCGAAACAGAAGCCTGGAGCTAGCTGAGAGCTCGGCAGAGATCCTTGGACAGA
>WEKX01002392.1:0-16404 GCA_013390025.1 Pitta sordida | reverse complement strand
CATTTGCCCCCAGCTTGGTATCATCTGCAAACTTGCTGATGATGGACTCAATTCCGTCATCCATATCGTCAATAAAGATGTTGAACTGTGCCCGGCCTACCACTGACCCCTCTGGGACTCCACTAGTGACTGGCTGCCAGCTGGATGTGGCACCATTCGCCAACACTCTCTGAGCTCGTTCATCCAACCAGCATCTAACCCAACAGAAAATGCTTCTATCCAGTCCATGCTCTATGAGTTTCTCCTGAAGCTTATTGTGGGAAACCGTGTCAAAGGCTTTGCTAAGGTCCAAGTACACAACATCCACAGCCTTTTTATCATCAACCAGGTGAGTCACCAGATCATAAAAGGCGATTAGGTTGGTCAGGCAAGGCCTACCTCTCCGAAATCCGTGCTAACTTGTTCTAATGTCCGGGTCATTTTGCAGTTGCTGCATAATATCACACAAGACTATCTGTTCCATGACTTTGCCCGGGACTGAGGTCAGGCTGACAGGTCTGTAATTGCTTGGAACATCTTTCCTGCCCTTCTTGTGGATGAGTGTCACAATAGCCAATTTCCAGTCTTGTGGTACATCACCAGTAAGCCAGGACTGTTGGTAGTTTATGGAGGGTGGCTTAGTGAGTTCATCTGCCAGCTCTTTCATCACCCTAGGATGAATCCCATTTGGTCCCATGGACTTATGAGGATCCAGGCTCCTCAGCAAGTCTCTATCTACGTCCTCCTGGATTACTGAGGGGTCGTATTGCACCCCGACTCCTTCCATCAGCCCACTAGTCCAGTTGTCCTGGTGGCAATGTCTTACTGTTAAAAACAGAGGCAAGAAAGTATTAAGTATTTCTGCCTTTCCCTCATCACTGCTTACTATATTCCCCTCTGCATCCAATAAGAAGTGAAGGTTATTGTAGCCTCTCTTTTTACCGTTGATGTACTTATAGAAACATTTCTTAATGTCCTTAACAGAAACTGCTAGGTTGAGTTCCATCTGAGATTTGCCTCTCTAGTTTTTCTCCTGCATGACTTGACGACTTCCTTAAACTCACCCTGACTTACCTCCCCATTTTTCCAAAGGCTGTACATCCTCCTCTTCCCCCCTAAGTCTTTCAGGAGCTCTTTGCTCATCCAGGCTGGCCTTCTGCCCGACTGACTCATTTTTCGGCGCATTGGGACCGCCTGCTCCTTCACTTTCATGAGCTCATTCTTAAAGTATGTCCAGCCCTCCTGGACCCTCCTGCCATTAAGGGCTGTTTCCCATGGTACCCTCCCAATTAATTTCTTAAACAGTCCAAAGTCTGCCCTCCGGAAATCCAGCATGGAGGTTTGGTTCATGTCCTTTCTTGTCACACTGCCAATGGAAACCTCTATGATCTCATGGTCACTACATCCCAGATTTCCTCCAACCACAGAATCACAGAATCACAGAATATTATGAGTTGGAAGGGACCCACAAGGACCCTTCCTTATTTGTAAACAATAGGTCGAGCACAGACTCTCCCCTGGTAGGCTCACTCACCTGTTACATCAAGAAACAGTCATCAAGTATCTCTAGGAACCTTCTGGACTGTCTCCTCTCTGCTGTGTTAAGTTCGCAGCAGATATCAGGCAGATTAAAGTCTCCTGTAAGAACTAGGGCAGCCGATTTTGTGGCAGTGTCTAGTTGCTTAAAGAGTAATTGGTCTGCCTCTTCCTCCTGATGTGGCAGTTTGTTATATACTCGGAGCAGAATTTCAGCTCTATTGGGTATCCCTCTTACCTTGACCCATAGGCTCTCTACTTGATCATCCTTGATGTCAAGTTCCATGGTATCAATGCATCCTGTAATATACAGGGCCACCCCCCTGCCCCTACGTGCTCTCCTATCTCTTCAGAAGAGTATGTAGTCTTCCAATGTGGCACTCCAATCATGCGCATCATCCCACCATGTTTCCATGATGGCAACTATATCATATCACTCCTGATACACCATAACCTCCAGTTCTTCCTCTTTGCTGCCCAGGCTGCGTGCATTGGTGTACATGCACTTCAACTGTGCTGTTGAATATGTTTTTGGCTCATTCTTATCAATTCCAGTGCCCTTTTGAGTGACTGCCGGATCCCCTTCCCCGTTCAAACCTAGTTTAAAGCCCTGTCAATGAGTCGTGCCAGCCCCCAGGCCAAAGCCCTTTTGCCCCTATTTCATAGATTCGGCCCTTCTGGGTCTGTCAACCCTGGCTTGGTGAAGGACACCCCATGGTCATAGAACCCAATGTTTTTCTGGTGGCACCAGCCCTTAAGCCATTTACTGAGAGCAAGAATCCTTCTGCTGCTTTCAGGGTCCAATCCTGCCATTACAGGGACAGAGCAAAAGACTACCTGTGTTCCTGTCCCACTGATCAATTGACCAAGTTCTTTAAACCCCTCCCTAATCATTCTGGATCCCCTCTCATTGATTTTGTCACTGCCAGCCTGGACGACCAGCAGGGGGTAATAGTCTTAATGTTGAATTAGTTTGGGCAAACTCTCAGCAATATCCCGTACCCGGGACCCATGAAGGCAGCAGACCTCCCTGTTGGATGGTTCTGGTCAACAGGTAGGCCCTTCTGTTCCCCTCAGAAGGAAGTGCCTGACAACCACTACCCTCCTTTTCCTTTTGTGAATGGAGGTTCTGATTTGCTTAGTGGAAGAGGTATTTCCTCGAGATTTACTAGGAGGGGCACCTCCTTCTGTGTCATCATCCTGATGCCCAAAATCCAGAACCCCAAACCTGTTCTGTAAGGGTAACTCATAGGGTGGCATCTGAAAGGATGGTGATGGACAGGAGAGGGATGCCTTACCCCCTGGGTGCCTTACCCCCTTACCCACGGGTGGAGACCTGTTTCCACTCCCCCTCACCCTCGAGGTTTCTTTCTCCTACTTTGTACTGAGCAATGTGAGGTGCTTTTTGATGCTCGGGCTCCCAAGAGTCCCCAGAGGTTGGGGACAGGGAGTGCACTGTCCCCCAGTTCAACTTCCCTAGCATTCCCTTGATCATTTCTCATCCTTTCCACCTCTTCGTTTAGCTGTGTTATCATGGATAGCATGTCATTTGCCAGCTCACACTGGACACAGGTGTTTTGCAGGCTGTCCTCGTGGTCAGCCATCAGGCTCAGGCATTCCCTGCAGCCAGAAGTCTGGACAACCACATCCATTGACACAGGGGTAGTTTGGGTCTGAGCCTCCCTTGTGGCTTTGGCCATGGCTTTCATCCGTCTGGTTCTGGCCATGACGGGCAGGGGGAGGAAGGAGAGACAGCACCTGCCAAGACAGCGCCTGCTACCTTGCCCACTTGCCCTGCCCGCGCGAACTGCCATGCAAACTGCCTCTTAGTTTCTTATTTATGAGCCCTCCGTGGTTGCCCAAGCCCCCTACGGTTGCCCAAGTCCCCTGCAGTTAACGTCCCTGATCTCTGCACTCCCAGGAGAGTTAATGGTTTAAGTACCCACAGTTGGGAAGTCTTGGCTGCCCAGGCGTCCCCGGGCCACAAGCACCAAAAGTTCAAACCAGCGTCTGGCACCCAGTGTGTCCCTGGCACTGCTGCAAGCGGATGGCGATGGCTCCCTGGCACAGCGACTCCCGGGACACAAAGGTGCGCCCACGAGGCTTCTCGGTGTCCCCGGGCCAAAAGCCCCACAAGTTCATTCTGCGGTTACTGAATGAAACAACTTGAAAATATCCTTATACTAAGCTGCTTACTGATGAGTAACAATGGTAAATGACTTACATTTAGTTATCAAAGTAAGCATTATGGAATCATAGAACATTCTGAGTTGGAAGGGACCTACAAGGATCGTTGAAATCCAATATTCTGGCCCTGCACAGGACAACCCCAAGAATCACACACAGAATCACACACAGAATATTATGAGTTGGAAGGGACCCACAAGGATCATCTAGTCCAACTCACCATCTAACACCCGTACAGAGACCGAACGCACATCCCAGAGGGGTAACACAAACCTAGTTCCCTCAGAGTCTAGCAGGCCACTCTGAGCCGGAAGGGACCCAGGATCATCCAGCCCTACACCCCCTAGCTAGACCATGTCACTAAGCTCCTCATCGAGTCTTCTCTTAAACACCTCCAGGGATGGCGACTCCACCACCTCCCTGGGCAGTCCATCATACCAGAATTGCATATATACTGAAAATTACCTCCAGCCCGGTCATTTGTAATGGAAAAACTCGCAAATACCCATCTTTTAGTGGTATTTCAAGTAACATAGTAGTTCAACATCTTTTTTATTCACAATTTATAATATCCATGACAAGCCTTTCATAATGCTATTTATGTGGGGGAAATTGTCCAAAACTCTCAAATCTCAGTAAAAGTTGTCTCCCCAAAATCTACAGCAAACCTCCTACACATCAAGACAAAGATTTTTACCTCCTTATTTAGAATCAGATCTGTTATACAAACACACCCTGAAGTAATTCTTATGGGTCAAGGAGGTATGGGATTTATGGTACCCATGGCCACCTTGCTAAGTACAGAAGTCAAGATAACAGTTCGGAAATTGATCTCGCCTCTTAAAGCTAAGGAAGTATAAAAATACACACATAAGCTCACATGCAAAATGGGATGGTAGTATTTAAGAAAAGTATTATGCTTATTATGTATGCAATTGTTTTATTCTGTGGAAATTAGCATTGACTACTCTACTCTCTTACTGAAGAACTGTGCTGGGTTTTTCTTGAGAAAACCACTACTGAGATCCAGCAGTACATTTCTGAGTTTGTCATCAGTCCCAGGTTAAAAAAACCTCTCCCATTATACAAACAAAGAAGTAGAAGAATCCACTGGCATAAAGCGACAAACTCATGTGCCTACTCTGCATGCAGCATGAGGGTCTCAAGGACAAATAAAGATGTTCTCACTGTACACAGATGTTCTCATGGTACAGGAAGCTACACCTGTGCATATGCATTTGCTCAACCATGCTCTGCAGACCTCTCTTGCCTAGCTTAATGCCAACAAAAGTTTTTAAAACTGTACTTGGTGTTCTCTACAGGTAAGGAAAAAAATAATTTAGCCAGCCCAAAAAATCCTATTTGCCTCTTACTTTGGGATCCTAATGAAGCAATATAAAAATATAATTTCAAGCCAAGTGGTTTTTCCATTTGCTTGTTTACTGCAGATTCAGAATCTAAACACAGTGTCTTGTCAAACTGAGCAGCAACATTATTCATGATCTATCAATATGTAGAATATGAATATCTGACTAAAATTTCAATTTTTTTCACATAACCTATTTGCAGTATTTTTGTTACTAAGCAACAAAATAAACAAAACTCTTCCATTATCCAAAACACTTGCATTATTGCCAGTCTCCTTAACACAACTTTATTATCTCAATTGCTTCACTTGCTGAGCATGTGGAGAAGCAGATTAGGGATAATTAAACGAGAAATGAGTGAAACTCCAGTGCAATCACATCCTGAAACAAAATGAAGTATCGATTTTGATGATTTTACTAATAGTCATTTAATATGCATAGCTACTAAACATTTGAGTTTATATGACTTCACTCTCAATGTTCTGGCTGAGGAAAAGATATTTAGCATTTATGATACTGCATAGCATTCATGGTTATTAAACACAAACAATGTGAAAAAATTGTGGAGGTTGAAGGAAACACAATTAAGCAATGTGGGAAAAAGTGTGAAGATTGAAGGAAAGCTCACCAGAGCAGCTTTAAATATGACCTGGTTTCTGAAGCAGGATGAAAGGGAGAAAATAAGGTGTCTTTCCAACACATACACCCATTTGTTGCATGTAGTATTTCTCAAGATGTTTTCTAGCATAAATCACATATATGCTTTAATATTGGAGATGGAAATAGTGTGCCAGCTAGGTAAAATCTGCCATGCTCCAATCAGAGCATTATATTACATGATTAAAGAATTATGTTCCAATAACTGTATATAAATGAGTGTTCTGAGAGAGGTTAAAACTGACTTTCGAAAATGTTTTTATAAACATTTTTGCCTTTATTTATGTCATTATAATACAAGTAGTAGAAACTAATGGAGTTAACTCGGATTTATATTCATGTAACTCAGTGTTGCAATTTCTTAAACTCCAAAAGAATTGCTTCTCAGGATTAAAACCTGGTTCTCTTGAACAGATTAAGAAATATTTTACAGAAAACAACTCAGTGAAGAGGTGCAGAGGAGAAAGGGAAGACTACTATACATACTTGAGAATATAGACATTATTGTTATTAAAAAATTGCACGAACTCAAATAATCCCAAGACAGTAAGGCTGATGCCCATAATTTTATGACAGATCAGATTTTCATAAACCCTAACAACCATAATGCTCACAAACCCTGCAGTCTAACAACTTATTTGAATTCAAACCAGAAGGTAAAGCAATATAAATGAGATTATAAATGAGATCATATCCCATTCTCCCGAGTGGTCAAGGCCTCATTGCTCATCCAAAAAACTCAAGGTCAAAGACAAGAAAAATAATGCACTGAGAATCAACAGAAACGATCCTGGTGAATCTTCATTCTAGTGGACTGCCTTCAAGACCAGCTTCTGGAAGTTAACCTGAAAGTCTAAACTTACAACGGCTTTTTAAACTGAGGTTCACCTATAAGGTTTAAGTGTCTACATGGGCGACTTTGTGCGCATTTGCTCAGGCCACTTTGCAAACAGGCCTTACACTATCCAGCTCCAAAACAGACACCATTTCTGCACAACAGAATTATGCTTGTTTGGACTTAATGCTATGATCACAACTGCTGTAGAGCTTTTGGTTCACACAGGATGGTATCTGGCCTGTCTATGACAGAATAGTAAACTCAAGACAGTAGAGGCTCTAGGGAAACTTTCTGATACCCCATCACTATGGATATGCTTCAGACTTATTGTATATAATGCAACAGATTTATCAATGACATTAGGGAAAGAATATGTGTTCTTTCTGTCACCAACACCCTTAGAAGTAGCAATTTGAAAGCACTGATAGGGTTTCAGAGCACAAGGGCTAGTGACTGCTGGAATGATAGACTTATTCTGATTCTGCCAAAATCAGGAAGAGAAGCAGAAAAAAGATTCAAAGCAAGGATTTACAGGGCAGAAAGCTGAAGACAAGGTCCTTTTCTACAGACTATGTATGCCACAGATCTGTTTGTGTGTGTTTATTTGAAGAAGGTGGTTAAAATGGAGTGGTTCTTTGCATGTAAGTTTGGGTTTCGCTTTTTAGAATTAAGGGAATTGATTGAGCTCAGTCACTAAAACACACTTCATGTGAGTCCTGTGGTGGAAAGCCAATGTTTCAATCACTGTTCCAGCTGATGTACATTTCCAGTGGTGAGTGAGAAGGTGACATAAGCTGTGGCAGGCACTCAGAATGCAGCAGTCATCTGGGGGTTCCTCTGGTGGCTCTGATACCATCAGTGGTGTGAGAACAAGGAGTTGGTGTGGTGGGAGAAGCAGTCTTACAGCAGTTTATACCTTGCAATATTTTTTGCTGTCTAGGGACATAGCAAGCAGATTTTATTAATTTTCTGCGAGATGATCTGGATTTTTTGATAAGGTAAACTTCATTGGCACAGCTCACTATAATTTGGCCGGAAATCACTAGCAGNACTGCACACAGTATTCAAGATGAGGTCTGACCAGCGCTGTGTACAGGGGACGAGTACCTTCTAAACTTTCTTGTGTTGACATAGCAAAAGTACTAGCAAGGGATTTAACATAATTTTGAATTACGTTAGGGAAATAACTGTTATCTTGATGGGAAGACAGGAAACATGAAACCCTCCTTGTGATGTCTCCCAAGGGAGATGCTCACCACAGCACTGAAAGTAAGGCTGCATCTTCCTATCAAAAATTCAGCTGCTGATAATTAGGAGATACTCGAGTTATGAACCTAAGAGCCAAGAATCAGGGTTCCAAAAAAAGAAACAAAACCTCAAAAAATTCCAGTTGACCTCTGGATGGTGGAAAAGATCTGGTGTTCAGTGCTTCTGACTCAATGCACTGCAGTGAGATGACACTCAAGTTTCAGAGGAACATCTTGCATAGCATGAAATCTCCTTCCCATAAATAAAAATATGAACTGTTGAAAACCATAGACAACAACATTTTGGCTATAAACTAATGTCGTACCTTACATCTCAGTCCAATAAATATACTTCAGTTAGTTTTCAAAGCTGTAAAACTTACTTGGCTAGAAGTTATATTTATATAGTGTTCAAGAAATTCACCAGACATGCCAGGAGGCCTTTTAAAGTGAGAAATATTGGCTTACATTAATTTTTATTCTTTTAGAGTAGTGTTTTTGAAAAAATATTGCAAATCTTTTAATGCATTACTTTTATGATAGTGATTTGAATTTTAGAATTATTTAACTGCACAAATCATTTTTTAAAAGTACCTATTGAAGAAAAAATTAATTTTGATGGCATTAGCCACAATATTGCTTGAATATATGGAAAATTCTTAAATATTCCTGTGAACAACATACACATATTTAATTAAACAAGCTACTATCACTTCTGGACAACTGACATACAGAAAAAAAAGTCTCCAGTCTTGACCTTTGAAAATAAATATTAAGAGACCCACAAAAGTACTCTGCAAAGTATGTGTGCTGCTGTCTAGAACTGCAGTCCTTGGAATCCACCTAAATCTTTGTAGCACCAAAGTAGCCAGTAACACATTTTTCAAGGTTCCTGGTATTATGCATATCTGTGTGCATGTGTGTGAACCTGTGCATGCATATATCCCGCTATATGGAAAAGATCCACTTCCCCTGACAGAGGATCTCCATTTCACATCATGCTCCCAATATTGCACAATAAAATATCCACTGAATAAAATATGTAAACAGTCTGTGAAATAAAAACTTTCACTTACATAGGGAAACTATACTACTTACTTATCAGCTCATTATATTTCCCTTCCTTTTACAAGTATATATGACATTATTTTAACTTCCACATTTGCCATACATTAAAAGAATGGTCGCAGCCTTTCTTATTGTTTGGAAGAAAATGTGTAACTCCAGGAAAGAGATCTGAGCAGTTCTTGCCAAAGACATGCAAACAGGCACTTGTAGCCTGCCCAAGATAATGAAAGGATATTACATAAATCTCTTAAATAGAAGTTTCCTACTAGAAACAAATGGCTGTATGCTGATTCTTTGGAATGCCACTTAGCAGCAGCAATCCCTAACCGTGCAAACATGCACAGGCATGAACATTACAGTCATTAAATGCCTCAAGAGGGACAGAGGAAGTACTCCCAAGCATCTAAAAGGGATGTTGACAGAGTCTTTGCGTCTTCATTTATCTTACAGGCCTTTGCCCTCAGGAGGGATAATTCAGCCATACAGCATCTTTTAAAATTACTATACTTGCTCCCCAAGAGGTTATATTCTACAATAAGGAGTACTGTACATATTCATCCCTGTTCATACCCCCCAAAATCTAGTATTTATTATTGCATTCTGCAGATATGAGATTAAGGATCTAACTTATTCACTGGACTGACTATTTTGAAAAGAAATTCTGCTGAATTGCAATACCATAATGTTCAATCATTCATAGCTGCTTTGGTTTTTCACTGCTAGCAGGAGAGAATAGATGAAATAACCAGGTATGTGATCACATAAAAGAAAGCTGTCTTACAGATCTGTTTTAGATTACAATGACATTTTTCTGACTTGTTTTGTGTGGTACTAGTCAATTTGTATTGTGACAAGAAATAACAGTGTAATACAAAACACTGGTTATTCTAATGACCGTTTGCACTCATTGCTCTATTGTCATGGTGTTTTCAATACTTTGAGTTCTAAACAAATGAATAATTGCCTAGGATAATGTTTCTGGTAGACCTTTCCCCCTGTTTTAGTGCTTGCTATTTAGCTAAAACACGATTTTTCTGTAACAATAAACTCTATGCTTTGATCAGGATCTCAGTATAAAGACGACATCAACTACTGAAGGAGCTCAGGGTTAATAAAAAGTTTTATTTTTCTTATCATTCACTTTGACTCATCTTTTTATCCATAGTAGACCACTCCAAAGCCAAGAAAGTACTTTGTGCCATTGATGCAAAACCAGAAATATGAACTAAAAAGAAATAAGGAAATGACAGTTATATAGTATTGTAAGCATATTTTATGGACTTCATTCTCTTAAAATAGTCTTCCTGATTATTCTTGCACAACATATGATAATAGAGCCTATGAAAATAAGTGTCTGTACAAATTCCGACAAAAACTAATGGCACAGACATCATGATATGAACATTATGAAGTATATGCAAATAAATCTAAATTAATGAGAACGTCACCTGCTTTGGCTCAAAACTCTTATATGGAATCTTTAAATGAAATTTACTGATTGATTTACTGATGATTTTGTCCTGATTTGGGTGTTTTGTTCTTTTTTTCCTCTGGCANCGAAGGCACCGCAGCCAGTCTGGCCAGAGGAGGGGTAGGAAGGGTTCCAGGCATCTTGCTGCTGCTTGTAGAATGGACCATAGTGAAGCAGACTGTCTGTCTGCAAACCTATGGAATAGAGAGAGAGAAACCAGAGGTGCAAAATCCACCAGAGGCCACGCTGAAGATGGAGGATCATGCTGTGATGCTGCAGGTGTCTTAGAGCCCAGAAACACGGAGCTGGAGCTGAGAGCTCGGCAGAGATCCTTTGTACAGACACTTTGTGACAGAATTGCATTATGGTAGGATCTGATCTATGTACTTTGGGATGGGCTCATAATGAAGCAGTGAAAGCAGTGCTTGAAAGACTACATCCTGTGCTGTGACTCTCGGGCAACAGAGAATGGAAAAGCTGTAGTTCCTGGGTTGAGATCTTACTTGGGAAAGGGTCATGTAAGACTTTTCCTCTCATGAGAGAGAGAGAGGACTTTATGAAAAGGCAGAGAGATGGTTTCCTACCCTAAAACTGGTCAGAAATACCACCTTACTTGGTTTTCCCCTACCCCTGTTCACCCTTTGTCTCCTGGAGGAAAAAGGGAGTATGAGATCTGTTGTAAGAAGGAGAGGTGGGGGGAAAAGGTTGCCTTTAAAACTATGCTTCTCACATTAAGTTCTGATCTTGTTAGTTAATAAATATGTCCTTTATATTCCTCACGTGTAGCTTGCCTTGTTTTGTCTGTGATAAACCTTTTTTCCAGTTTTTTTTCTCCGGGACAGATTGTGGGTGAATGTCTGGCTTCTAGCCAGGGTCAAACCACGACAGATTTATACAAAGTTGAAAAACACCTGAAACCTGATAACTTTGAAGTCTAGGTCTTCAATTTTGCACTCTCCTCGTGAATTCAAAAACTCAGACCTTTAGGGTCTGAATGACTACAATGAAACAACAATCTGTGATAAAGTTTCCAACAACTCCAAGAAAAATATACCCCTCTTTTCAGAGTACAACGCAGCATTAATAAAACTAAGTAACAAGCAGATATTCAGCTACAGAGATTTAATGTCTCTAATGCAAAAATATTGCTTTGGTAGAATATAGACATTTGTTTGTTCTACCTGTAATAACCTGAGGATTTTAGGGTAAAGTACACTGATGAGTGAGGTGATGGCATAATACAATGTATGAATGGTCATCATTTAATCTCAGAAGTGAGACAGCAACAGTGACCAATGGCAAGGAATGGTTTAAATTACTTTATCTTAGCAATTACAGAATCACAAAGCAAGTAAGGTTGGAAGAGATCACAGTGCATCCTTTGGCCCAATCCCCAATCTTCCCCTGCTCAAGCAGGGTAATCCCAGAGCACACAGGAGAGGATCCCGGATTGGAGTGGCCTGCTAGACTCTGAGGGAACTAGGTTTGTGTTACTGCTCTGGGATGTGCTTTCGGTCTCTGTACAGGTGTTAGATGGTGAGTTGGACTAGATGATCCTTGTGGGTCCCTTCCAACTCATAATATTCTGTGATTCTGTGTGTGATTACATCCAGATGGTTCTTGAATATTTCCAGTGAAGGAGACTTCACACGCTCTCTGGGTTCCATTGCACAGTCACTGACCTTATTCCTGTTGTCATCTGTGTGTCTTTTTAGAGGACTTGCTTCCAAGTGTTTTCTAAGTACATATAATTTGTTTCAAATAATGGCACTGAAGTAGAAACTGGATGATAAAATTCAGTTCAAAATCACAGTTCTTACCCAAAATAATTTTGCCCCCAGAGAACCCCCTAAAAAATGTTTCACATTAAGGTGAACATATAAACTGCTTTTCAAATGTCACAACTTCTTGAAAGTGCCACAAAGACATTGGAAATAACCTTTCTCACATGCATCGTGATCTTTAAGGAGATTAACTGCAGCAGACATTGATTGGCATAGTTTTGAATTTTGTTCATTTTACTGGTAACCATTATAAATTTAATCTCAAATTTTAATACACATGACTTTCCTCTAATCTGTATTATAGCACAAATATTTCCAAAATCCAAATGAAAACATAGTGAAAAGCAGACTGGCAAGTTTTATAGAAGGCTCACTCATAAAAATCTCCCAAAGACTTGCTTGCTAAAAGAATGTGTAAAGGGAGTATTATGATGTATGCTGGGCTGCGTGAAGCATTTTTGTGTTGGTTTTTTTTCCTTTGATTGGTTTGTTTGATTTTGGGTTTTTTCATTTGTGGTTTTAAAATTTGTTTTTGGTATTTTTTTTAGATTGCAAGTTATGGTTGTTTCAGGACAAGTTTGGGCAGCACTACCTCAGCTAGTTCTATCATCTGTACAGCTGTTTCTGTACTTTCTCCAAATTTTTGTAACTATTTCTTCTTAAAGAGTAAAGATTTTTCTCTGTTGTTGCAGTGAACTGAAGGTTTGTGCCTCTACTTTTGTAACTTTGCAAAAATACAGAGAGAAAGACAATGATAGTGCAATACTAAGAGGGAAACCATTTATATTTTCACAGAACATGAAGGAAAGACCTATTTATTTTGATTTGTGCTCAAATGAAAGAATGAAATTGCCATTACTGTTTCTGTAGCACACTGGCTTTTAGCTCTTTTTGCTCATTTAGGTCTCGAGGAGAGGTTCAAATGCAGGCAAGGAATCTTCAGAGTAAATGAATGCTGAAAGTCCCTCTGTACTGGAATAAGATGGATTTATGATTCAGAACTTCAACAGTGTTGGATGGAAATCAAGTGAGATCTTGTAAAACCTCATATATCAGAAAAGAATTGAGCTATACTTCTGGCTGGGAAAAAAATTACAATGATGCAGGAAATATTTCTTTGGTGGTATTTTATTTTTCTTAATATTAATATTTCTTAATATTAATTTCCCAGATGAATTCTTATCTGGTTGATAATTCCGCAGATGTTAAAGCTGAAAATCATCTTTCTAACAGATATTGGCCTGGGATAGAAGAGTGTGCTCACAATTATAAAACGTTGACTTGCAGGATGTAATATATGCAAGTCCTTTTATAATTCACTATTGCATAAAAGAAATGATTCAAGGCCTATTCAAATGGAAGGATTTATCAGTCATAGGTACATTATGATAGTGTCAGGGGAAAATGAAGCACTGGAAAGAGTCAACTCCATTCACAAAAACATATGAGAAGTTATCTACTGGTTACCAATAACAGGAAGCCAAGAGAAGACCAGAAGTCCTTCCAGAATTTAGCGAAGTTTCACATGTGTGGGGATAGTTTGAAGAGGTCATCTTAGATGTCTGCACTGAAGACAAGTCTTCACATAAATAAAAAGCTGTTTGTAGAGGAAAAAACCATCTCAAATTCATGATAGACAAGAGAACAAAATGGGCCTAACTTTTTGCAATATGGTCGATTAACATTAAACTGTAGCAAAATCCTTCTTACTGCAGGAGATATAAAGCAATGGAACAGATGGCTAGGGAAAGTGAAGACATCTTCATAAAAGAAGATTAGACAAAAATACATCATTAATTATGTCTGTATCTGGCAACTTCTCATGCATCAGTTACAGTATTTGCTTTGTGCTTGGTCAGCATAAAAAAATCTGTAAAGATTTACAGATTTAAAATTTAAAGCTGCTTGTCTTCCCAGAAGGCCGCATAAGAGATTTCACAATTACTGTAATTTGATCTGTCCAAAAGTAAAAAGCAAACCTGTTTAAGTCTCCAGAGAAAAAACAGCTCCTGTTTCCTGCAGTTTACAGTGAAAAAACACTGCAGGCAGCAGGTGATTAAGGTGATTCAGGAGTCCTTATATGCTTTTTTTAAAAGCTCAGTGGGATAGAACAAAACCCTTGGTCTGTTAGCTCCAGATTCTTTGCAGTTCTAGTAGACCTCTCACTGGGCAAGTTTTTGCATTAAAAAATTAATTTCCAGATCAGAACAGTCTTCTGTATTTCCCAAGAGCCACTGAGTAAAACCCATGCCCTACCTGCCATACACAGGTCCTCAGTGGCTTCTCTGCAGCTGGGGAAATTATGCAGGCTTCCTCTGGCACAGCTGCCTTCACATTTTTCCACTGAATTTAAATGGGATCTCTCCACAACTGACTGAATGCAAGTATGAAAATATAAGGTGCAGGGAAAACAGCAGCAAGATATTCTATGTCTGAGAGCGCCATTTCATAATTCTCTCTATATATAAATATCAAAAGGCATTTTATCTACTCTCTTGTAACACTAGATTCTTACGGCCTTTTCCTTCACCTGCCCCCTGCCTCACACATGCTAAAGACAGAAATCAGATTTAAGCTTCTGTTGAATGTATTCACAACTCTATTTATGGATATGAAAATATACATTGCTGTCTCTACAGAGAAAACCAGGGATTTTGATATTTGTGAGGTTGTATGTGACAGAATTTGTTGCCCTCAGACACTTCCACATAGCCTAAGGAAAGGAATGAAATCTGACATTCTGTGGTATCTGGCAGCTACTAGCCAAAGAAATTCCCACTCAAGCAGTTTGTCCAGTCTGCAGGGGGAACCGATATACCATACAAAAGCTCAACAAATCTGTCAGAGGAATGATTAAACCACTCTATGCCTCTCTGTGACTGAGCGGGTAACACAGCACATGATGAGTCCTCAGTGGTATGACTCTTGCACTAAAGGAACAAATGCCTTAGGCGATCTTTTGCTTATTGTCATGTTAAAACCTGCATCAGGGTAAATTTTTTTTGTTCTACTTGGTATCATTGCCTTGGTTTTAGTATGAGAAATTCACAAGGTGTTTCTTTGAACACAAACGATTCCAGGATAATGCTGAAATAATATTGAAAAAAATGATTAGTGGAGAAAATTAGATTTTCTCTAAAATGGTTAATAGAACTGTACCTTCATCTTATNCTATTCCTACTGGCCACACTATTCCTGATACAGGCCAGGATGCCATTGGTCCTCTTAGCCACCTGGGCACACTGCTGGCCCATATTAACTTTCCTGTCAATCATTACTCCTAAATATCTCTCCATTTCACCACTCATCCTCCACTCGACCCCCAGCCAATTGTGATGTAAGCTACTCTGTGTAGCTTTAAAGTTTTCAGATGACTTCATGGTCTGTACATTGTTCCTGATACTAGAGACATGAAAGTTGTCTTGTTACATACCTTTTCACCCCAAGTTTTCAATATACTACTTCTATAGCCTCAAAAAGCAACTGTGATCTAAAAAACCTAACAAATTAAATTTTCCTACCAGGAATGGACATTTAACTAACAAAACTTGAATTTTAAGGCCAGATGCTTGTCACTCATTGCCATCACATCTTTCAAATTCATACAGAACATATTTTTTAAGTTAAAGGAGGTTACGTGAACTTGAAACATGTACCTTTTACTTATGTGCATCTCATTTTGTGTGCTTTTATCCTCAGCAACTGAAGATCATAGAGAGTATAACCAATTATTTTTTATTGATTGCCAATCATTAACTTTCTAAAATAGAAAGAGGTATCATGTGTGGATTTAATGCAATCTGCCCTGAATTTGCTCTATTTTTTTCATTAAGATCTGGAAAATATCATATGATTTATTCAATAGCACATCAGATAAATTTCCAAAGGACAGGGAGCTGAAAAACACTAAAAAAAAAAAAAAGGATTAAAGTTTCAAAATTATCTGGTCAAACTGGAAAGATAATCTGAAGAAAAAAGATTTCATTCAACAAAGGAAAGGCTTTAGTGTTCAGGGGCAAATACGCAGTTGTACAAAAGCCTGGATGGGAAACATGTTCCTTCACCTCATAGTTCCTCAAAGCAATTGCCTGATTTACAGTAGGTCAGAGGCTGAATATGAATCAACAAGATGTTTTGCATAATACTGATCATGGAATTTTACTCAGTGACTTACTCTTCAATGTCTAAAATGATAAGAATGTTCCACTTCCAGGGCAAGCTGAACTTGGATATCAAGATGTCTCACACAAACAGAATCACAGAATCACAG
>WEKX01002391.1:0-31314 GCA_013390025.1 Pitta sordida | reverse complement strand
GGAGGTTCTGATTCACTTAGTGGAAGACATAGGTCCTGTAGGTTTGCTAGGTTTACTAGATGGGGGACCTCCCTCTATGTCATCCTCCCGATCTCCAAAATCCAGAACACAAACCTGTTCTGTATGGATAACTCATAGGGTGGCATCTGGAGGGTGGTGAAGGACAGGAGAGGGATGCCTTACCCCCACGGGAGGTGACCTGTTCCCGCTCCCTCTCATCCTCGAGGTTACTTTTTCTCACCTCATGTTGGGAAATGTGAGGTGTATGTGGATATTCGGGCTCCCAAGAGTCCCCAGAGGTTGGAAGCACACTGTCACTCAATTCTACTTCCCGTGCATAACCATAATTATTTCTCAGCCTTTCCACCTCATCCTGTAGCTCTGTTATCATGGAGATCAGGTCGTTTACCAGCTCACAGCGAACACAGGTTTTTTTCAGTCTGTCCTCCTGTTCGGCCAGCAGGCTCGGGCATTCCCAGCAGCCATAGGTCTGGACAGCCACATGCACTCACAAAGGGGTAGTTTGAGTCTGAACCTCCCTTGTGGTTTTGACCTTGGCTGTCATTCGCCTGGTTCTGTTCATGGCTGACAGGGGGAGGAAGGAGAGACAGCACCTGCCAAGACCGCGCCTGCTACCCTGCCCATTTTCCCTGCCCGCGCAAACTGCTTTTTAGTTGCTTATTTACAAGCCTCCCACAGTTAACAACTCTGTTCACCATGTTCTGGTTCGTCGTGCTCCCAGGAGAGTTAATGGTTTATGTGCCCACAGATGGGGAGTCACGTGGTCCCCTGGGTGCTCTCAATGCGAGCCCTACAAGCCAAAGATAGCCGCTTGTTGCTGACTGGCCGCAGCGCCGAGTCGTGCCATCCCGTGCCGCCGACGGGGCTCTCCCAGCATGGTGCCACGCTGGGGTGCTGTGCTGAAGTCACACGGACCCCTGGGGGCTCTTGATGCGAGCCCTACAAGTCCGAAGTAGCCGCTTGTTGCTGAATCACCGCAGAGCCGGGCCGGGCCATCCTGTGCCGCCAACAGGGCTCTCCCAGCGTGGTGCCGGGCCGGGGTACCGCACAGGCGAGCAAAGGGAACTGTTCCTGAGGGGCTGCTGTGACCGTGTGTGCTCGCAGCCCAAACGCCGTGCCGCTGCTCCCACCCCCCCAGGGGCCTGGCCCGGCTCCAGTTCTCACGCTGGCCGCGGTGGGGAAGGGGTGTCCTTGAGCTCTGGTCAGTATTCTTGGAGCCTGGAAAAACCTTAACTTTGCAACATTGTGACACCCTCTGCCTCTTATGGAGAGGAGGGGCGTCGGTACTGGAGTTTCTTTAACATCCACCGGTGTTGGGAGAGGCAGCAAGGCAGCCCCGCCCCTACGGTCCCATAGGGGGAAGGAACAGAAGCCTCCTCCTGGTGCAGTGGCAGTGGTGTGGGAACATCCCACCGCTGCCCCGTCCCAGCACACAGCACTTGCCTCACTTTCGTGGAGCCGTTTCCCTGCGGCTACGTCATCACCGCGTGTGCTGGCTGGCAGTCCCTGGGCACAGACTGCATTGCCTTCCCTGCTGAACTGGAGAAACCATGTGCCCTGCCAGCGTGCCCTCCCCAGTGGGCCAGGCCTGTCCTGCCTCACAGGGAGAGCTGGCACCGCCCCTTGGCAAAGCTGAAGCACTGGGCATGCGTTAGCTGCGGCAAGTCGCAAATCCCGGAAGATGGACTGCGAGAAAATTGCTTCACAAATGGGCGGGATTCACTGTATTTTAGTTATTCAATGCATTCTTTTGATCCTCCATTTTTCTGATATTTCAGAAGTTCCTTCTGAATTTCATGTCTGTAAGAGGTGCTAAAATTGGAATGTTTGGTGGGAGTCTTCATGCAAGGAGTTCAGTGCAGGCACTGAGAGCTTTAGAAAAATATCAGCTCTTTCTCTTCCCTGTGTGTTGCTGCAAGAGTTCAGTAGCCCCCAGAGGAATTTTTTAAGCAGATTGACAATGTTTTGATTTCTGATCCTTACTAATTTAGTTCTTGCTGTCTTGTTGATATTGTCACATTATACCGTTGTCACTCACATCTGTCAAATTCCTGCACTGAGATCACAAAGTTCAGAGTGAATTTCTGGTCAGTAAACAGACTGGTTATCTGTGATCGGATTGACCTCTGTCAAATTCAAACAGTTGATCCCAAAGTGAGATTATCTAAATCCTGTTGCTGAAACACTAACTCCTGCAGCTCCTCTCTTCTATTTAAAGAATTTGAAAATAAATAAATATAGTCCCTGGTAAGCGTTTTCGAGCTTGGGAAATGTCTGAGCTATTTACCAACTGCCTTTCTCCGCTGGCTATGAAATCCTGATCTTCAGTCTGGACAGAGATTAGCTTTATGAGTGTTGGTGGGATTTTGGCTTTGTATTTTGGTTGTTCGTTGTTGGCTTTTTGTGTGTTTGTTTTGTTTTGGGGTTTTGTGTGTTTGTTTTGGTGGGGTCTTTTTCTTGGGGTTTTTGTGTGTGTGTGGTGGGAGGAGGGGGCGTTTGTTGTCGTGATTTTGTTTTTTTTTGTTTGGTTCAGATTTTTTTAACTCCCTTTAGGGACTGTTGCCTCAGCCTGCAGTGCCCTCTGGTGGCAAATGCTCTGGTGCTCTAATCTGAAGGTGTTCCTTATCCCTGGAGACTGCTGTCACAGACCCTTGTGCCTGGTGCGGGCAAGAGGAGAGAAAGGGTCTGGGGGTCAATAAGCAGTGACGACCTGCTCAGCTCACTCCAGCCAAAATGAGGTTGAATAAAACCATTGGGAAATAGAATATTTCTCTCAAAGTCCCAAGTACCAAAGAATATGATTAAAATGATGGCATCCGTACCAAAAGTCCTTAGAAAACATATTAGGACTTTTTGTTGGCATAGGCTTTTCATTCTATCCAAGGATATTTCTAATTATTGATCTTAATAACTAATTGATCTTAATAACTAATGAGCTTCATAAATGACATTCTAAAGTGATGACTTTTCAGTCTTAGCAGATGCACAGTTGTGCATTTTAGCCTCCAGGACCTTTTCAGACAGACAAAAATAAAGAATTATATTCTTCATTGTATGATATAAAAGTCCTAAGTAGCTGAGAATAATCTTAGAAATTATTCCTTATAAAGAGGAATTCTCTGTTCTCTATCATAATAGCATCTGCAAACCACAGCTGCTTGTCAGTTTTCCCACTCTCTTGTTCTTGACTCGGCCTAACTTCTTGTTTCTATTCTTCTTTATGGTTTTAAGGTTTAGGAATTGATTTTATTTTCCCATATCTCTATCACACTAACCCATACTGTAGGAAAAAATCCCTTAAGGACTTTTTTTTCAGAAAGTTCTTTAATGCACAGTATAAGGATATTTCAAACACTGTAATGTATTTGTCCCTTTATTATCATTTGTTTTTTTCAAGGCCTCTTATGCAGGAATATTTATTATTGCTTGAAAATAGTAAGAATTTTTCTCCCCCAAACTTTTAATGAAAAAATTTTAATTCTTAATAGAGAAACACAAATGCTACAACAATGAATATTCATAATTTTCCACGTTTCTTTTCAGCTACAGGATGGCTTCAGAACAGCTCAGAATCTTTCTGATTTATGAAACATTGGTGGAAATACTGCTCTGGAAATACTTAACATTTTAAAAGTAACGTCAATAAGGATTTTACTGGGAAAGAGTTCCTTGCTGCTGAAAAGCACACTGAAAAAGTCTACAGATTTTTTTCATTTATATTACCATTACATTTATTAAATGTATCTTGCTTGGAGGAGCTGTTGTGGATATCGAATAAAATGGAGCACTCACCAAAGCTGGAGTCATCAGATCATCCCTAATGATTTTAGAGAGAGAAATTCACATCCTCCCTTAGACTTCTTTTTTCATGGAAAAATTCAAAGGGAAAAACTTCATTCACAACAGAGAAGGAATATTTTTTATTGTTATGTTGTTCGGTAACCTCAAAGTCTTTTTCCCAGCTCTAATTGGCACTACATTTATGATGGAGAGTGAAAGACTGTGTATCTTTGGGCCATCAGTAGTCTATCAGAAACATGAAATTGCTATTTGAAAATTGCTATTTGAAAATGGCTATTTGAAAAAACCCTTTTCATCTTGATACTTCCTTTAAAATGCTTGGATTTTAAAGTTCCTTTTTTAGGCATGGACAATCTGTCTGTTCTTTACCACTGAGACTTCCCCATCTCAATCCTTTAGAGGCAAAATTAAACATGTTTGAATAAAAGCAGGAGCAGTCTCCTCTGGCACTTGAAGTTTTATCACAGCAGCCACTGGGAGGTATTAGGATGTTAGATTTCCTAGAATAAATCTAAGGAAGATGTTAGCAGGCAGAGGAAAAGGTCACAGGTAGATGATAAAACAATGGTAGCAGACTGAGCAATGGAAAAACATGCCTAATCATCTGCTTGGACATTGCCTCTGCATCTGTAGTGTATTTACATGTGAGTGGAGTGTCTGTGTCTCTAGAAATAAATTACTTTATTAATAGAATGATTGATCTAATGATACAGTTACACATTCACAGGCTCAGAGTATCACACAGAATCACAGAATATGCTGAGTTGGAAGGGACCCTCAAGGATTATTGAATCACAGAATCACAGAATCTGCTGAGTTGGAAGGCACCCACAAGTATCATCGAGTCCAACTCTTAACACTGTCTCCCTGGTGGGAATCGAACCCGGGTCCCCCACAAGCCAGGTGGGGACACTTACCACTGTACTAAAGTGGATTTTGGTCCAGCTGCCATGTATGGTCCAGCTGTCCCCAGCATCACCACTGCCACAGGGTTCTTGCCCCTTCTGCTTCTCACACACCTTCCATCCCCTTCCCAAGGCGGGCTAAGGTTACCTCCACCCTTCCCGGCNGTTATAAACGACATGAGCCAATTAAATTTAATTGGTTTATTGAAAAAATTAAAATTAATATTTTCAAAAATATTGAGACAATACAGCAAGGTTTACAGTGCTGGGAGCCTGGCATCCAATGCCCAGAACGAGTCCTACTCTTAACAGGACTATCCTCTAGAGTAGCACCACGTGCCTTAGAGTACCATCCAGATGCTTCTTAAACTCTGCCAGGCTTGGTGCTGTGACCACTTTGGCCACTTCCCTAGGGAACCAATTCACAGAATCACAGAATATTCTGAGTTGGAAGGGATCCACAAGGAACATTGAGTCCAACTCTTAAATGGCAGCACTGCCTGCCTGGCGGGAATCAAACCCCAATCTCCTGTGTGAGAGGCAGTGACACTCACTACTGTACTAAAGTGCACCCAACTACCCATTGGGTGAAGAACCCTTTTCTAATATCTAACCTAAACCTCCCCACACTGATAATAGGAGCCATAGGTCATTTCCATGGGTCCTATCACTGGTCATCACAGAGAGAGATCACTGTCTGCCACTCCTCTTCCCCAAAGATATTCTAATTATTATTCGGTAATGTTTGTATTTTCTCTGATACTAGGAGATGAATCTATAATCTAGAATATATTTGGAAACAATAAAAATATTTCTTTAAATTCATTCCTTATCATTTATACTAAAAGGTTATTTTCACAAAATTTGGCAGATCTGTGAGCAGTTCTGTTTGTATATTGAGTTTCTATGGCAAGGTTTTGGTATCAGAGGGGGCTACAGGGGTGGCTTCTGTGAGAAACTGCCATGGTGCATTTTTGAAAATTTTGCGAGAACTCTCTGTGCCCCAGAAAAGAGGGAGACATCATCTCATCTCCATTTCCAAGAGCTGCTAATTACATAGAGCACATTAAATCAAGTCCACTTGGGGAAAGACTTCCTTAATTAATTAATTTAATTAGCAATAAGGCAGAAGAGGGAGATACAGTTATCAGGAGATAATCATACCTTTGGGACACCGGATTGCAAAGCTTTTCTTCATCTTTTTTATGAGTGTGGTATACCGCCTTTATGTGGTTTTGATAAATAACCTATTGACTCTGTAGAACTGCAATACATTTTGTAGTGAACTTTTTCTAAATATCTTCTTTAGAACAAAGCAACTATAATCAGAAATGAAACAAGTTGTTTGTAATCTGCTTGAACGTAATAACTGAGGAAAACCATGTAGCATAATGTGACCTCTTAGAAGTTGTACTGCTGGAGAATAGACACAGATGGACACCAGGAAAGAAAAGAAAAAAAAAAAAAACAACCAGAAATACTCCTCTGTTTTGTCATTTTTCCTGACATGTTTCTTTTACTGAAAACTTGTGAAACAAATTGCTTCAAATGAATTTAAAGAAAATAATTTTTGACAACTATTTAATTAAATTAACACATTTCTTTTGAGTTTGAAACATAAAGGAGAACTTTGCTCAGTAGTGTGGGGTGCATGCAGAGATTGTGTGTTTTGGGCTAGGTATAGGTTGTATCCTTTTCAAAATCTGAGCAAGCTGAGACAAAGGCAGCATGGTCACATGCCTCTGCACAAATTCCAGGTCTGCATCAGTTTATTTTGTAGTGTGCTACAACCCTCTACCGAGGAGTCAAATCCATACAGTGCCTTTAAAACTGTTGAGTACAATTTCTCAGTAGGATTACTTTTTTAGATTAGGTGCTTAAGAATTACCAAAGAGAGAGATATCTTGGTGTAGAAAACCTGTCCTTAAGAAAACCTTAAAGTAACTGAGCATTAGGTGTCTCTACCCATGTTAGGTAGTTGGAACAAGATAATTTTTAAGGTCTCTTCCATCTCAAACATTTCTATGGTTGAACGTGCACAAAGAAGCAATATATTTGGCTGTGTTCAAAATTAGTCAGTTTTGACTTATTTTTGTTTATTTCTTAACTAAAAATTATTTCCTTTATATGTAGAGCAATCTATGAGCTAAAGTCATTCATTCAGCATTTAAATATTTTACATTCACCAAAATGAATTCAAATTTCACAGCAAGAATTATTATAGAATACAGGAACATTCTTACCCATACCATTCAACTCTCCCACTAAACTGAAATTGTTTCCCTACTCTCTTTCTGTACTTTATTTCTTTCTCTACTTTCTTTCTGTACTTTCTAATGTAACAGAATAGAAAAGTTTTCAGCCTACAATTAAGTGACTGCACTGTACCTCACATCCACCACATCACAGAAAACGAAATTCCCCTTGCTAGCATTACAGCCCAACACATAAAGTGTTATTTTCTTCCTCTCTGTCTGGTTCACTTACTTTTCCCTTTTTTTACTTCTTGCACTGAAAAAGTTCCTTCTCTCTTCCATTACAGTACTTTTATTGTTGTAACACTAGGAGAGATTATGTCTACTGCAGAAGAGGTCCACGACCTCCTCCGCCTCTACTCCCAGCAATCTGTATGTGAGCCAGCTCTCACCTGGTAGCAGAAGCACTGCAAGCAGGGTGGGATGCCTAAACTAATATATTCTTCCTCTTTTCATTTCCGTTCCTCTCTCCTTTTCCAGCTTTCTTTGTGTTTGTAAGTCATTCAATTGTGATTTTCAAGACCCACTGCTAACACTTGATCTCTTTGTTATGCGTCTAGAGAAATCCAGCTTCAAGCTCCATCTGCATTCTGACAAGTTAGAGAATACATATTCCACCTAAGATTCACCTCCATCTTTTTGTACTCACCAAGTGAAAGTGTAAAGAGGTGATGAGATCCTTTAACAAACCATTTATTCAGGGATCATCTTGATGTCAATTTCTTGCCTCAATAGCACAAGGAGCATGAGGCAAAGGAAGGGAAAGACAGTGATAAAACAGGAAAAAAAGTAAACAAACCATAACTCATTAAATGTATTAACCCAGGTCAACTAAATCAACAAGATGCCAACAAAGTAGTTCTCTTTGTGTGCTTTAATTAAACAAAATGATCTTCAAAAGTACACCACCCTAACAAAAAGAGAGATTTACTGCTGGTCATTTAATACTTCAGCTCTCATATTGTCAGTTAGAGGATTTAGGAGTCATCCACGTCATGCCTTTAGATTTTATGAGTTGAATTGACTCTCTTTTGTCCTATTTGCCCTGTTGGCCAGCAAGAAAGGAGGCAATATGAAATCAATTCTAACACTGAGATCTTTTTTTCCTACAGCATAATGTTCTTTCATTTTTGAGTCTCAAATGAGAGTCAATAATGTACATCCTACACAGAGATCAGACGTCTGCTGAAGATTTCTGGCTTCAATAGGAACAATACTAAAAAGATTACTGTAATTTTGAAAACTACCATGACTTCTTGCTCCAAGAAAACATTTATGTATCTCTCCTTTACTCTTAGTTCTATTTCAAGTGCCCCAGATGATAGCTGAATGTGTGCCTACAGGACTGCGAAGAGGCAGAAGGTTCTGAAAATGACATCTAGGCACCATGAAATTACAGTCTTCAGAGCATATCAGTAAGAAGCTAATTCCATATAATTTCTCACTCTAGTTACAATTTTGGTCATGATGAAGAGGTGTTAGAATTTTAATGCATATTATGTCCTGTGATTTATTCTATTTCGTAGAATATTCTGAGTTGGAAGCGACCCACAGGATCATCGAGTCCAGCTCTTAAGTGAGTGCCCATACAGTGCTGAACCCACAACCCTGGTGCCATGAACACCATGTTTTATCTATCTGAGCTAATCTCAGGGTCATGTCATCATCATTTTTTTATTTATTTTATTTTTATATAACCTAACACCCTATCCCATCATCCCATTTTCTAGATCATGTCAATGAGTTCTTAGCCTTCTTACTAAGAGTAAATTTTTGAGGAATGCAAATGGCAAGGAAAAAGTTGCACTAAAATGTTTCCAAATGGGTACCTTTATTTGTGAATGTAGGGTAGGGAGGGGGAGGAAGGTGAAGATTCAGCAGAACAGGAATGAAATTTGAAAAAAACAGAGTTGCTTTAAAGCTGAAGGCATGAGCTGAAAGAAAAAAAAGAATATATGTTTTTGTCCTATTTGATGTTACTTTTCAACCTTCAATAACTTGAGCTGTAGGTTCAAGCTGATAAAAAAAAATTAGAAGTGAATTTTCCATTATATCATATTAAGACATGATTTGTAATCACCCTTAATCCTACTATACTTGATTCAGTTATACTGGTCCCCTCACAGTGTTAAGCATTTCTTCTTAAGTTATATACTTAACTACAGACTCAGGAGGGCATGCCGTTTTATCCTTGCATGTGAACAGTATTCTGCTCTTGGCAAGATTTCCCATGGAGCTCTTGCATGGGATGATGTTTGGCACAAAAGTTGTGCAAGCAAGGAAGGGGTCTATCTTGGACTGAATAGAGCCAGTTCTTGACACAGGCCTGTTCTCTAATGACGCTGGCAGAACATTTTTTTTTTTTTAAATTCTAAGAATAAGAGTGGTTTTTACACGTTGTATACACAAAACTGTGGCCAGCTCCCTTGTCTGTTCAATAGCAGTCAAGCCTGTAGCCTAACTTTAGCTGAGGCTAGAGAGAGTGTCACAGGGATATTTTATCAGATGCATAAGGAAATGTCTTGGTTTCAGCAGGGTTAGAGTTAGTTCCTTCTTAGTAGCTGGTGTACCTAAGCTTAGTAACTTAGGTATGGTGTTGTGTTTTGGATTGGCTATGAGAATAATGCTGGTAGCACACTTGTGTTCTGGTGTTGCTCAGTAGCTCTTACCCTAAATCAAGGACTTTTAGTGTCGCATGCTCTGCCAGTGAGGAAATGCACAGGAAGCTGTCAGGGAGCAGGACACTTGACCTGAACTAGGCAAAGGGATATTCTATATTCCATACCAGAGACTATCATGCACAGTATATAAAATAGGAGGGTTGGCTAAGACTAGCCACTCACTGCTTGAAGCTAGACGGAACATAGTTTAGTGAGTGGTGAGTAATTTTATGGAGCATCACGTACCTGTCCAGGGTTTTACGCCTTTCTCTTGTCCTTTCAGAAAAAAACAAACCAAACCAAACAAAAATAAAAAAAAAACCTAAAACGCCTACACCCAATAAAAACAACAACAGGTGACTTAACCCCAGCCAGAAACTAAGCATCAACCAACTGCTCACTCACTCCCCTGGACAGTAAAGCTCTTGGGCTGAGACAAAAAGTTGTTGTTGTTGTTTTGGAGCTATAGCTCCAAAAATAGGATGTTTCAAGACTCAGGATGTTTCAGTACTCATTAGGGACAAGTGCATTTCATCTGGCCTATTTGTCAAGTCCAAGTGTTGGTTTCTTCACTTTGGACATCACTACGCCATGCATTGCTATTGGCTGGGGGATGAGTGACTGGAGAGTGGTCGAATGGAGAGGGAACAGGGAGTATTGGTTGACAGAAAACTTAATATGAGCCACCAGAGTGGCCTGGTGGCTAAGAGGGCCAATGGCATCCTGGTCTGTATCAGAAACAGTGTGGCCAGTAGGAGCAGGGAAGTTATTCTTCCCCAATACTTGACACTGTTCAGACCACATTCTTGAGTAGTGTGTCCAGTTCTGAGCTCCCCAGTTCAAGAAAGATGTTGAACTGCTTGAGAGGGTCCAGAGAAGGGCGACAAGGAGGGTGAAAGGACTGGAGAACAAGCTTAGGAGCTGGGGTTGTTCAGCCTGGAGAAGAGGAGGCTCAGAGGCAACCTCATTGCTGTTTGCAACTACCTGAAGGGAGGTTGCAGCCAGGTGGGTGTAAATCTCTTCTCTCAGGCTACCAGCACCAGAACAAGGGGACATGATCTTAAGCTATGCCAAGGGAGGTTTAGACTGGGTGTTAGGAAGAGCTTTTTCACAGAGAGGGAGATCCGTCATTGGAACGGTCTACCCAGGGAAGTGGTGGAGTCACCATCCCTAGAGGTGTTTAAGAAAAGACTGGATGAGGAACTCAATGACATGGTCTAGCTGGGGGTGGGGATAATGGGATAGGGAGTTCGGTCATTATATTTTAAAAAAGGAAAAAAAAATAGATGATTTAGTGACCCTAAAAAAAGATGACTCTGGGATTAACACCAGGATTGTAGTCTCCATCCCAATGCTTTTATGGGGATTCACTTAGGAATTGGGCTCCATGATCTTTGTGGCTCTGTTCCAACTCAGAATATTCTATGTGATTCTGTGAATATTCTGTGATTCAATCAAACACATTAATTCAGATCCTTAGCTGAGGCCTGTTCAACTTGCTTGAGACAGACATGTGACCACTGAGAATATAGTTCTTCAGTTGTGCATCACATGCCCACTATGAATGTAGCTCAAGTGCTGCTGCACGTTGCAGCATAGCCATTGAGAGGGCTTCACGGAACCCTATTTTGCAGTGCTGGAACTCTCTATAGCAGCTGTCTGGAATTGTGCAGTATAGCTGTCTGATCTACTGATGAGATGAGAAGGTAGGATGTGGATAACAGTACACATGTACTAACTGCACCACAGCTATTAGTTGGCAACTGTTGGCAAGTTCTTACAAACTGCTCTTTCAGCATGTTGTAGGTCTGTGCCTCCCTGCAACAACATTTGCCTGCACCTAAGTCAGATACAGTCCATGTCAGTCCAATAGGCTGTGGGAGCTCTTGAAAAGACATAGACTGGAACTGGGTGAGAAAAATTTTAATCCATGGTCTACTTATGGGTTTAAGTACCTATCTAAATACCCTTCTCAAGTGTAACATGTCTCTGCCTAAGTGCTGTTTAGTTATGATTTCCATCACAGTGCACTTCTCATGCCTATAAATTAGAAATACCAACATTACTCTGAAACGTGTGTAATAACATGCAATCTGCTTAAAAGAGTAGATAAAGCAAGGTTACTGGGTTTTATAGTTTTGTGAATGTACAGAGTAAGTAAAATTTAATTTCTTTAAAGGGCAGGGAAATCTGTCATAGACACTCTACAATTTTTTTTTTGGTTAGATTAGTTATTTGTTTTGTCTCTCTCTTCTTTTTCCAGTTCTGGTTCTAGTTCTGGTTCCAGTTTCCTTGTAAATACCTTCTTAGACAAGATTCAGAAATCAAAATTACTAATACAGTGGACCCTGACCACTACCCCATTTTGCGCTTTGCAGGTTCAGTTCATTGTGAAAATGATTTAAAATACTTTTATCCAAAGTGAAATCTTCAGCCAAGATTTTGGAACCTGGTACAAAATGTAATTTAGCTCAGTTTTCTGATTTGGTTCATTAAATGATATTCCTATAATTTTGTCAGCCAATTTTATGTTTTCTGGACAGAGAATAAGTTATCAAATAAGACTACAAAGCTGTGTAGAATGAAGATTTTGAAACATTATAGCACTATCTAATGTTTCCTGTGGACATAGAGCATAGGACAAGAGAAGCTGCAGATTTTTTTGAGTATGTTTTGAATAGACCTTTGAGTTTATTTTTGACTGTGTACTTAATGCACCTTCTGGCATCTTACATACCTGAAAGGCTGATATCAACTGGGAGTTATCCAGGTGCTTGGAGACTCTGGAATTCCCATAGATGCAGTTAAATATTATGTAGTGCATTTTAAACATGTTGTAATTATTTGAAATTTATCTGAAGTTGAAATGGAAATAAAAAGATTAGTGTTTCAGATCTCTGAATGTTTTTGTTTTAATATCATAAATTATTCTATCAAGAAAAATGTTGTTTTTGCCAGGTTAGTTCCATCTTTGTTATGACCCCTATCTTTATTACGGCCTGAAGCCCCGGAAGATTATGTTGCCAGTTCCTTTCAGCCTCTCAATAAGTCACTGGGTGGTTTGGGTGCTTGCTTCAGAATTAAAGAGGAAGAAATTAAAATCCAGGGTTTCAGTCTCAAATCTAGGGCTGCTTAGGCTAGTTAGTAGGTAATATAGCATACAATTAGTAGCCAATATACCTTTAGGGCCCAACTTTTACATAACTTTTACCTTCATTACAATGATTACTGCACTCAATATGTTGCTTTTTCTGAACACTACTCACAGGTTTTGGTTAAGGACTCTAGACAGAGATGGGGTATTTAATTGAATAATCTGCATTCTTCTTTAGAACAGACTCCCCTTTATTGGTTTCACAAAATTCAGACTCAAATTGTTGAAGAATCTCTGCCAGACTAACTCTTTGGTTGCTTACATTCAAAAGAAAGATGCCTTTCAGAGTATTGATTTACTTGTTTGAATTGTGACGCAAAAACTTAAAAGGCATTGAGCCTATTTATTTTTTTTCAAGAGCTTAATGAGATCAACACATTGCAAAGTTCCAATATTTGACTCTACAATTTTCTGTGCCTTTTGATTATTTCTAGATGTTGCAGTAGGTAGACTGTGTTTTGTATCTAGTCATCTTGTGGGAAGTGTGGTCTTGAGCAGGAGCATTCAAGTGTTACTTAAGAGCTTAAAGAGAAATTTCACGTTTCGGTCTCAATGTAAACACTTTGCTCTGCAGAAAACTTCTTCTGAAAGATGAAAATCACACGATTGGTGTTTGATTTCTCCCAAGAAATTTCAGCAAGTGCAAAAAGTTGTCAGCCTGTTTGACTTGTGCTGATATCTTCGTCACTACTTTTCTGTGGCCTTCTAAAAGTCAAGTGCAGTGCTGGTCACCAACCCTAGTGCTGTAAGAGACTGGAGCAATGAGAAAAGAATTTCAAGTTACACCCAAAATATTTGATATTTTCTAGGTTTAAGAATCATATCCCCAAATACTCCACAATTCAACAGCTTTAATTCACCCGTCAACTGCAGTAATTAATCAAGGCAGCTGTGTTTACTCCAAACTAAAAATGAAACTTCCATTATTGTATGAAAACCTATGATGAAGTTTAAATGGATATTTTGATTGCACCTATCTTAAGTCTCACAGCTTTCTGAAACTTCTATTGCCATCTCGGAAGTCATTACATTTAAAACTTTAAGAAAATTGTTTCCTGGAATTTTTTGAATAGACGGTGACTAATACATTTTTTTGAACATCTGAATTTTTAAAAAGTAAGATTTTTCCATGGTTTCTTCAGGAGTTTTTAGTAACAGTTACTTTGGCTTACTGAGTTCTTGCACAAATTTCCATCTTTTAAGTAAGGCTTTCTTGGTGACATTACTAAATATTTGCAGCAAAGGCAGGATGCTTGTCATAGATGTTTGGATGTGCGATTTATGTGTCTGTTTTCAGGAAGTTGTAAGTACCTCAAAACTAAGAGTTAAACATGTAATTTTTATTATAAATTAAATTCTTGATTCAGCACAAAACAAGACATTGATTCTGCCTCCAGATGTTGATATCAGCAGAATTAGTACATAAACCTCACCAATTTGTCTGTGAGGAAGGCAAAATGACTGTCTATCTAGTTGAAATTATTTCAGATTTTAAACTTTGATGCTGTCTTAATGTTTGGGGTTTTTTTTCGCTCTGGAAATAACTCTATGCTTCTATGTGAAAGATAAGGAAAGATTTCTCCCTTTTCTAGGCATTTTGCACCACCTGTCACTGACAGACGAGCAGTCTGTAAGTACCTTTTCCTGTGGAAGTGTAGGGGTTTTTTGTTTTGTTTTCTGTTGTGGTTTTTTAATATAAGTTTATCCATAATATGCTTTATTTTATGCTAATAAGAGGGACTGTCATTAATTACCATTTTAATCACTGTAGGTATTTCTGATAATTACATGTTTTCATTGCTGTCATATTCTCTTAGAGGAAAGATATTAATTCATAAATATTCAGTGTTCTGAATTAATTTCTATCATAAAAACATCAGCTCTTAAGTTATTTACAGTTAGAGTAATATAATTACACATTCTACTCGTAAAACATAAATGCCAGAAATATTTATTATTAGCAAAGTGCTTATGCCTTAATGCGAGTCGTATTTTGAATCTGTAAAGAAACAGTGAATATGGGAAAGCTGCAAACAAAGAAAAAAATGGAGAAGGTCAAAATAGTAGCCTTTGATTTCTACTAGAAATAGACATAAATTGGGCAAAGCATCCTAAGTCTCTAGAAATGCCAACCCTTTGAGGATTCAATCTGATGAGCTGTGCCCTTGTGATCCAAAGATGATTGTAAAAGTTGTACCCACTCTGCATACCAAAATCTGCCTTAAGGGGCTCTCAGCATAATCTAATCTCTCCTCCTTCATTTTTGCAGAAAGATCAAGTGTGTCACAGCTATGTTAGATATTTTGTATCAATTCAGCAAACTACTCAGAGCTGTTTGAGAACCTTAAAAAGGTCTTTCTGTCCAACAAATTACACCAGCATCCTTTGATACACCATAGTTTTGATTTAATACTCAAACAGTTATGCAATTTTTACTCTAAGAGAAAGCACATACCTTCAAGCGTTGGATCAGCTTAAATCTTAGCAGTGTCAGAAGGACATTCTGGAGGTCAGAAATGGCTGAAGTGAAAAAAGGACATAAATGCGCTACCTGGGGCAAGTTTGTTGTCTAGTACCACTGAAAGGACTCCACGGGGCAGTGCGGTTCTGCACTGATTATTAGATACTGTAGTTATAGATAAAATACCTTAATTCTTACTCATAAGAAATTTTCATCTGTGTAAAGAATTGTCTTTCCAAGAAGCAGAGGGCATTGCCTAAGGTACTCCATCCCTGCACCATGCCCCTGTTACTTACAGAGGTCCACTCATGGTGCTGAGACATCCAAGCTGGTGCCAGGAAGAGAATGTGGTCTTACAATGACCATACGCAGCAGAGGGGTGAACTCAGAGTTGGTCTGAGTATGAATCCAAACACCTACAGATGCTCAGATTTTTAGTGCCATCTCCCTTTATTTCTAATTAGTGTGTACTAGTGTATGTGCATAAACATTCACATCTGCATCCACAGAGTTAAGCCAAGGTAAAGGAACATTAGTGCCAAAAGGGAAGAGTGCATGCTCAAAACTTGTAGGATTTTTTCCAAGGTTTTAATTATGCTTGGAACCCTGGGAAGGATTCCTTATGTGTACTGCTTGCAGTGTCTACAATGTGTGGCAAGCTGCACCACTTCACCCACAACAAGGGAGGGCTCCCTCCCTCCTGCAGGCAGCCCAAGGCCATCATGGGACTGTGAGGGATTGTGCCAAGCTGTGCAGTGCTGCTGAAACCAAACTCAGGGCAGCACAGTCCCTGACAGATGTGCCAGGACCTAGCACTGGTCCTGGAGGCAGGGGAAGGGTGGCAGCGCTGCAATCCTTCCATTTAGAGCTGCCACCTCACTTTTACATGTGCTGCTGCAGCATACATGTTAAAAGTGGAGTTTCAATAGTTGTGCACCACACTGGGGCTCATGCCGGCGTCCCGAGAACACTCTGAGGGCCCGGGCTGGCTACAGAACAGCCTGGACCTGCTGGCAAGGCAACTGTTGCGAGGCAGCACTCTGTCTGCTGGCAGCACAGCAGCACAGGCCCCGGCCCCACTCCTGCTGGAGTCATGGAGTCCCGGAGCCTGTGAGTTTTAACTGGAGAGAGAGGGGCCGTAAGGACCTTGCTCGGCCAGCGTAGCAGTGTTACCATGGCAATGCATCTCGGCAACAAAGCAACCAGTAGCTTGTAGATTCACATTAATCTGGTGTAATGGGTTTTACCCTGGCTGGAGGCCAGGGGCCCAAATGGTCGCTCAGTCCTGATAATAAGATGATATACAAAGGGTGGTTTGGAATAAGGCAGTTTAATATAGCACAAATGAAGCAAAGCAAAAACCCGTGCAGAAGCAAAGCACAAGAACTAATCTCTACTTCTCCATCCGCAGAAGTATCCACATCCAAGGAAGTAGGGCCCCTACGCGTCTTGGGAAGCAGTCATCCAGAACAGTGAATGCCCCCCGTCCTTGCTCCCTTCCTCAGCTTTTATATCTGAGCTGATGTCATATGGTATGGAATATCCCTTTGGTCAGTCTAGGTCAGCTGGCCTGCTCGTGTGCCCTCCCAGAATCTCATCCTCAGTTAGGGGGAAGGGGTAGTGTGCCCAGCTGTAGTCAAAACACTTGTGTATTATCAACACCCTTCCAAGGCACAGCATTTCGAGGACTGCTGTGGGCTCAAACAGTCCCGATACATCAGGGTACTTGTCTTAGTTAACATATGTTAAGAAAACCCAAGAAAGGTACATAGCGTTTGTATACTGTAATGTTTTAACTTGTAAACTGCACGATGGAAAAACAGAGCAGAGCAGGAGCTTAAAAGTAAAAAAATACTTACCAGCAGCAGTGCCTTTGTCCCTGTCGGGACTGGCCAGGTGGGGTGGGGATATTTTCTGCCTTCAGATCTGTATCACAAAAATTTTTTTCCCCCTTTTTTACACACAGCACTTCAGATTTTCTTAGGAAAGACACACAAAAAATCCAAATAGATATGTTTTTAAATTTGGTTTGCAGTTAAATAATCTGTTGTCATGTCAGAATGTTGTTATACAGGAATACTTTAGATCTGCTCTACACTAAAATTCTAAGGAGTTACAAAAACCATCAGGAGTTTGGAGGAGTTAGGAGGAAAACAAATAGAAAAACCTCTGACTGGTTTTGTTCCTTCTACCATTTTCAAGATAATTAATACATGATGATTTATTTAAAATTCAAATTTTTCCTAAGAATGTGTGTTAGGAAGACATGTTGAGATCTGTCAGATATTAGATTTGTGAGTGCAAAATCTAGTGCTTATAGGGTCTCTAATGACTAGAAGATTAGTGTAAGAAAACTTGAGTGTAAAATGCTTCTTTTACAGTGGTGATTCACATGGTAATTTTTTTCTTTTAAAATTTGATTCTGCACTTAAGATAAATGACAGCAGTCATTTCTCAATCCTGTTAGACATCTTAATCTTACTGTTGAATTTGAAGGATAACAGTAAGTGCTTATCAATCCAAACTGATTGTCAAACTGAAGTCAGTCCAAGTCTAGATGTAATGTGGACTGCAAAAGAAAAAGCAGACTTAGGTCATTACTAGACAAGGAAGTACATATCATATTTTTGCAAACACATACCCATTTTTTCATTCCATTATATCGATTTAAATGCTTAGATTTAGGATCCTAAATCCGAATGTACGTAGGGGTAAGATTCTGCTCTCTAGGATTCTTCTGGAATGGAGAGCTTGTGATCATTTTGATGTCTTTGTGAGATGAAGCTCTGTTAATATTTCTAGGTTCAAAAAATTACACATATTTAATTTTTCATTGACTATGTTAATTGATCGCATGTAAAACTTAGTTCCAAGAAGAACATACCGTAATTATGTGTAGAAATATGAGGTCCAGTCATGTTTTATTATGTAGAAATCAGGTGCGCTCATGTTTTTTATAAAGTCAGCTATAAATTATGTTTTGTATTAGCTCGAACAAATTAAACCAAACGACATGAGAACGAGAGGACATAGCCTTAAACTACACCAAGGGTGGTTTAAACTGGATGTTAGGATTTTTTTTTTTCACAGAGAGAGTGATCTCACAGTGGAATGGTCTGCCCAGGGAGGTAGTGGAGTCGCCATCCCTGGAGGTGTTTAAGAGAAGACTCGATGAGGAGCTCAGCAACATGGTGTTGATGGTGGGAGGCTTGGATGCAATGGACGGAGTATGGTGCCCGTGGTTCCATGCCTGTGGGCCTGATCCCTGGGTGGGCTTGGGAGTTGGACTACATGATCCTGTGGGTCCCTTCCAACTCCCTTTGAACCTGTGAATTCAAAGTTGTTCTTGTCCTCTCATGGGCACTAACAAACGGGTTGGAGCACTATTTCTCATTGTCATCTCAATTTCTGCCTCATGCTACTTAGGGTAAAAGCAGTGAAGGATCATAAAATCATAGAATCATCAAAGTTGGAAGAGTCCTTCAAGATCATCCAGTCCAATTATCCACCCAACACTATCCCTGCAACCCCTAAACCACTAAACCACATCACTTTTAGCTCGATCCAGACATCTCCAACACAAAGTGCAGGTTAATGCGCTCATGTTTAAATATCATGCCTAAAACTTCCCAGAGGGTGGGAGGTATGCACATGAGGCCTCTTTCTCTCAAGCATAATTGAATTATTCCTTTTCTTTTGACAGTGAATAGAAGTTTTTGTTTTTGAAAATTTCTGGCTTTGTGAGTTAATGTACAACTATAATTCATACATATTGTCATGGTTTGATGCTGGCTGGATGCCAGAGATTCACCCAAACCACTCTCTCACCTCATTCTCCCCGTCCCCCCATACAAACAGGGGAAGAGAGAGGAAAAGACAAAAAATCGAAGGGGTTTTGCTACAACAAGAATGAGGACTATTAGAAATCTTTTACTGTCACAGGCAAAACAAGCTCCAAGATGGGAAATGTAAAGGATTTATTTCTAACAAGATCAGAGCTTAACGTGAGAAGTGTCATCTTAAAGGTAGCCTTCTCCCCCGCCCCTCTATCTTCTATAACAGATATGATATTTCCCCCTTTCTTCCAGGAGGCAGGGCAGGACAGGAGTAGGGGAAAGCCAGGGAGTTGGTGTTTTTCTGCCATTGTTCAGGGGAAGAAGCCATTTCCCTAACTTTCTCTGGCGTGAGCCACATCCCTGGGGCAACATATATAAAAAGTAAACAAACACACAGTTAATAATAATCTCCATAACACTGCTCAAAAATAATAAGCTGTGTATCAACATGCTGAAAAATGGTTTAGGACACAGCATAAATACCTCTATTTTAACTCTTTTGCAAAGAGAATATTGTAAAATGAACACATTTATCTAAGGTGATTTGGTAATATATCATAAAATCAGCAATTCTCCTTGCCAGAGGATAAAAGCCAAATTTTTTAAACTGAAAAATTGTGCAATAATAAAACAGTAGAAACAAATTAGTGATATGTTCCTATATGGGAGATAAAGGCAAAATAGAGGATATATTTAGGGCCATACTTGGAATAAAAATCATACAGAATGAAAAAAGAGCCAGAGGTCTCTTGCATGAAATAATGTTTTTCATTCTAGTCATGTCGAAATGGGTAATTCTGCTGAAGTACACACTGCACATTTAAATTAGAGTGACTACCAAGCTCAGATTCTTATATATTCATATCAACCTATATAAAAATATAGTCCAATTAAAGTTAATGCCATTAAGGAGGATATAGAAGTAGTACAGGGGCAGGCGGTCCCGATGTGTTGAAAGATGAGTTGGAGGGGTAGAAAACCGGACTGAATGAGCAAGGATCTCCTGAAAGAACTAGGGGAAAAAAGGAGGGTGTAGGGCCTTTGGAAAAAACGGGAGGTAAGTTAGGATATGTTTAAGGAAGATGTCAAGTCATGCAAGAGAAAAATTAGGGAGGCAAAACCCCAGACAGTACTCAAGCTAGCTGTTTCTCTAAAAGACAACAAGAAATGTTTCTACAAATACATCAAGAGTAACAAGAGAAGCTGCAACAACCTTCACTCCTTATTGGATGCAGAGGGGAATATAGTAGCTAGAGATGCCGAAAAGGCAGAAATATGTAATAGGTTTTTGCCTCTGTTTTTAACAGTAAGACAGATTGCCTGCAGGACAACTGGACTTCTGGACTGAAGGAGGGAGTAGGGGTGCAGTATAACCACCCTGTAATCCAGGACGAGGTAGATGGAAACTTGCTGAGTGGTTTCGATCCGCAGAAGTCCATGGGACCAGAAGGGATTCATTCCAGGGTGATGAAAGAGCTGGCAGATGAACTCTCCAAGCCACTCTCCATAATTTACCAACAGTCCTGGCTTACTGGTGATGTACCACAAGACTGGAAATTGGCTAATGTGACACCCATGCACAAGAAGGGCCAGAAAGGTGATCGAAGTAACTATAGACCTGTCAGCCTGAGCTCAGTCCTGGGCAAAGCAATTGAACAGATAATACTGTGAGCTATCACACAGCACCTTCACAATAACTATGATGTTAGATTTAGTCAACATGGATTTATGAGAAGTAGGTCTTGCCTGACCAACCTAACCTCCTTTTATGAACTGGTGATTTGCTGGTTGATGATAAAAAGACTGTGGATGTTGTGTAGTTGGATCTTAGCAAAGCCTTTGACATGGTTTCCCATGGTAAGCTTCAGGAGAAATTCTTGGAGCATGGACTGGATATGAGCATTTTATGTTGGGTTAGGTATTGGTTGGATGGGAAAGCTCAGAGAGTTTTGGTGAACGGTGTTACATCCAGTTGGCGGCTAGTCACTAGTGGAGTCTCACAGGGGTCAGTGTTTGGCCTGGTACTGTTTAATATCTTTATTGATGATATGGATGAGGGAATTGAGTCCATCATCAGCAAGTTTGCAGATGATACCAAGCTGGGGGCAAATGTTGAACTGCCGGAGGGTAGGAGGACCCTTCAGAGAGACCTTGACAGGCTAGAGAGATGGGTAGACTCCAGCAGTATGAGATTTAACAAGACTAAGTGCCAAGTTCTTCACTTTGGACATAACAACCCCATGCATCGCTACTGGCTGAGGGACGAGTGGCTTGAGATAATGGTGAAATGGCGAAGGATTTAGGAGTACTGGTTGACAGAAAATTTAATATGAGCTAACAGTATGCCCAGGTGGCTAAGAAGGCCAATGGCATCCTGGTCTGTATTAGGAACAGCATGGTCAGTTGGACTAGGGAAGTTATCCTTCCCCTGTACTTGGCGCTGGTCAGACCACATCTTGAGTACTGTGTCCAGTTCTGGGCTCCCCTGTTTAAGAAGGATGCTGAGCTGCTGGAGAGTGTCCAGAGAAGGGCGACAAGGATGGTGAAAGGACTGGAGGACAAACTGTATGGGGAGTGACTTCGGGATCTGGAGTTGTTCAGTCTGGAGAAGGGAAGGTTCAGAGGTGACCTCATTGCTGTTTACAACTACCTGAAGGGAGGATGTAGTCGAGTGGGTGTAAATCTCTTCTCTCAGGCTGCCAGCAGCAGAACAAGAGAACATGGCCTCAAGCTGTGCCAGGGGAGGTTTAAGCTGGATGTTAGGAAGAGTTTTTTCAAAGAGTGATTCCTCAGTGGAATGGTTTACCCAGGGAGGTGGTGGAGTCCCTATCCCTGGAAGTGTTTAAGAAAAGACTGGATGAGGAACTCAGTGACATTGCCTCGATGATGGGAGGCTTGGACGGAAGGAGAATGGTGCTTGTGGTTCCACATTTTGGGTTCAATCCATGGGTGTTCGCTTGGGAGTTGGACTAGATGATTCTCTCTGTCCCTTCCAACTCGGATAACCTGTGAACCTTTGAATCTCTCTCTTGCCACTTGCAATATTGTTCTGCAGTATGGTTCGTACTTTAGATAAATCAGGTTTGATGTAAAGTCATATTTTGGCTTTAAATTATAGTTTTCTTTCATTTTGTTGGTATTCTGAATTTTTAAGGCCTATCATATTCTATGTATTAAGGCGTTTCATTCTAAGATGCAATTGCTGAGCATGACAAAGCTATGAATCATTCTCTTTTAATATTTTAGGGCCTTTGCTAACACTGAAAAGGCAAATGTTGCCAATTACCTTAATTCATAGAAAATACAATTGTTTGAACCCAAGGGGGAGGATTACCTACTGAGTCTGGCTGTTAGGATATAAGTGTTTTAATAGTATAATTAAGTATTTGATGTCACCCTACAGGACTTACACAAAATTTTTGTCAGGCACCCTCATATTGGAAATGAAAAATAAATGTAAAATAATTGGTATTGGTCCCCATTAATGTATCATAAATTTTACCATGTATATGTCCACAAAATATGAATTAGATAATTTAATTTAATTTATGAAAAGCATGTTTTATGACTCATCCTTTGGTGCTTTCCATCTCTTGGCTGTCTTACTCTGAACAAACTAAGAGGTAGAAGATCCTTAGTGGGTTTCTACTTCCTAAAATTACATTGATCTGAGTGATAAAACCTATTTTCTTTCTAAATGAAAACTTTGACTCTTCAAGAAAATTGTTGTATAGTTAGTCGAGGCAAAAGAGAGAAGTCTTAATTAAGACTTATGTAATTCCAATCTAATAAAAAATGCATATTTAAAACAACAGAACACAAAATCCACCATTTGTCACAATTTTCTTTTANTCCTGCCTTCCTCCCTCCCTCCCTTCCTCTAATTTCTTTTCATAGTTTTCCTGGATACATTTAATCCTAAGCTATAGCTTGGAGGTTAAAGCATATCTTTAATTTATTTATTTTCTGATAAACATTGGCAGAAACTTGACTAGATTGCTTTACTCTTTCTTACTTTTTTTTTTCTCTTAACAAACTTGTTAGTCACTGCAAAAATAATTTTTTTCCCTTCTTCCCTTGTTTCTTTCCAAAAATTCTTATTTTTTTTCTTCCTTGGTTATAATTTCAATGGATTTTTTCAGGTAGTTTTATTCAAAGGTGGTAGAGTGTTTGTTGTCTGTTGGAAAAAATGTCTTTTTATCTGTCTCATATCATGTACTTGAAAAAGTTGATGTTGGATATATAAGAATATGCACATTGAGTGTTGTCTTTTTTATGGACAACCTCGCTGAAACTCCTTCAGGGAAAACCTCTATAAATGTCTGGCTTTCTGAAGTACAGCATTTCTTGAAGAAATCTCTGGTAGTTCTATGCCTTGTTTACATTAGGGTGAAGTTATTCTTCACCATTTAACCTCAATACTAGGAATTAAAAACAAGTCTTTCTGGTAAGATGGAGAACTACACAATGAACATAATGATTCTATGATAATTACATACTCTTGCATAAAGAAAATTTAAATAGATTAAGAAAAACCCAACTGAACAACCTAGAGGAATCTTCTTTACTACACGTTTTATAATATTAGTCCTTTATCCTTCCAAGACATTTGGATTTTTTAAAGTACTTACTGTTGGCATAACGCTACCTTTTAAAAATTAAAATTATTTTGGTGCCAGAGCCACAAGTTTTCTGATGATTTCTGAGTCAAGCCCAAGAGTTAATCCAAACTTTAATATTTCTAATTAATTAGTCTCAGTTATAGCAACAGCAACTTGCAAAGGGTGAACTTGCTATGGAGTTCATCTGCATGCAAACAGATTTTTATGCCAGAAGTATCTTTAAAACTGGTGTCTAAAAGTTATTAATGCTATAAATTTTGTCTAAGAATCATTCTAAATGAACTATTTAATTCTCCAAGAAATCATATATCTCAAACCATGCCTAGGAGGAAGAAATACCTTAGAACACTCACTGTTTTAGAAAATGTTTTATAAAGATATTCTAAACACAATGTGCAGTGCAATGCAATCAACTGAATCTGATTATTGACTTGAGTGGATATTACACAAAATTTTTTCTCAATGAAGCAGCAGAAATTTGTCATGACTGCTGAGAGCCAAAATAGCAAATCTATAATAAAATCATTTAAAAGGAAAAAAAAAGGTAATTGCTGATTTATTCATATGCTTTATGAGTAACCAAAATTTCTTCAGTGACTATCTGATAAATGTATAAGACCCTTAACTTAATAAAAATCCTACATAAAAATGCAGAATAACAATTATAGCTGGATGCATTAAATTAATTTATTAAATTCAATAAATTGATTAAAACTCTTCTCAATCAATTTATGATATAATGACCATAGTCATGTGATTAGTGTCTCGTAAAACAATATTTTGTCAGACTATCTGCAGTAGAACCAGGTAAGTGTTTCATCTTTAATTTTATTCTGACAAGTTATGACAAAGAACAATTCTTCACATTTGTTTTCTGTGGTTTTGACCCTGATCTTCAATACCTTTTTTACTGCTTCTTTTGCCCAGGTACTGGAATGCCTGAATGCAGAGATCAACTTTATGTAGAAGCATGTAACCTAAGCTGATGTTTCATGATCAGTTTACATCTTCAGGCAATGTGTAAGGTAGTACATCAGGAATCATTTGACCTCTCCCTCCTTGCCGAGATACCAAGAGTTGACAATAGAAAGCCAGTGGATGTTGTATACTTGGATTTTAGTAAAGATTTTGACACGGTTTCCCATGGTAAGCTTCAGAGGAAACCCTCAGAGTGTGGATTGGTTAGGGGCATTCTCTGTTGGGTTAAGAGTTGGATGGATGATACCAAGTTCAGGGCAAATATTGAACTTCCAGGGGGTAGAAGAGCCCTTCAGAGGGACCTTGACAGGCTAAAGAGAAGGGCAGATTCTAATGGCATGAGATTTAACAAGTTCAAAAGCCAGGTTCTTCACTTTGGACACAGCAACCCCATACATCACTATCGACTGGGGGATTTAAGAGTATTGGTTGACAGAAAACTTAATATGAGCCAGAAATCTGCCCAGGTGTCTAAGAGGATGAAAGGCATTCTGGCCTGTATCAGGAATAGTGTGGCGAGTAGGACTAGGGAAATTATTCTTCCGCTATACTCGGCACTGGTCAGACCACATCCTGAGTACATTGTCTAATTCTGGTCTCCACAGTTTAAGAAAGATGTTGAATTGCTTGAGAGGGCCCATAGAAGGGCGACAAGGATGGTGAAAAGACTGGAAAACAAGCCCTATAGGGAATGATTGTGGAGTTGGGGTTGTTCAGCTTGGAGGAGGCTCAGGGGTGACCTCATTGGTGTTTACAACTCCCTGAAGGCAGGTTACAGTCAGGTGGATGTTGATGTCTTCTCTCAGGTTGCCAGTACCAGAACAAGAGGACATGGTCTTAAGCTATTCCAGGAGAGATTTAGGCTGGATATTAGAAAGAGTTTTTTCACAGAGAGAGTGAATATCTCAGTGGAATGTTGNCCTTCTCTGGACCCTCTCAAGCAGCTTAACATCTCTCTTAAACTGGGGAGCCCAGAACTGCACACAGTACTCAAGATGAGGTCTGACCAGTGCTGTGTACAGGGGAAGGACAACCTCCCTGGACCAACTGACCACACTGTTCCTGATGCAGGCCAGGATGCCATTGGCCTTCTTAGCCACCTGGGCACACTGCTGGCTCATATTGAGTTTCCTATCGATCAGTACACCTAAGTCTCTCTCCACTTCACTAGTCTTGAGCCACTCCTCCCCCAGCCGATAGCGGTGCATGGGGTTGTTATGGCCGAAGTGAAGTACCCGGCACTTAGTCTTGTTAAACCTCATACTGTTGGAGCCTGCCCATCTCTCCAGTTCAGATGGTTAAAGCATGGTTCTCATAACAGCAAGGTTATGGGTTCGATCATTGTTTGGAAATTCACTTAAGAGCTGGACTCTAAGATCCTTTTACGTCCCTTCCAACTCAGAATATTCTGTGAGTCTGTGATCTAGTCCTATCTACTACACGTCTTTCAAGTATTCCTTCCTTCGTATTTTCCCGTTTTCCCCTCCTGCCTTATGTGGGAACACATACTCGTGTAAAAAGTCTCATTTTGCTTATGGGTTTTCACTATTATGGGGACTAGGACCAATTTATCACTATGACACAGATCAGTTGGTAAACTTGATTATAGACTAATCTATGTTTCTGATGTGTACAGATCAACAGAATTTCATCCTCACCTCCACTCTGAGTATGTCCTTACTGTTGGAGATGGCATCTCTGCTTATTGCATTTGTGCTGCCAGCTCCACATAGTCTCTTTAGTGGTAATAACCAGTCAGAGTATATTTCATGAAAATACAACTTAATCAAGATATTTGATCACTATTTGCTCTGGCATCCACTTTTATTCTTTAATTTGTTGGCAGATGTTTAGTAAAATTAGAGTTGAGTGTTCAGTCTTGTGTTAAATACATTGAACCCTCTTCATTCAAGGTATGTTCTGGAATTCCTTAAACTATAAAATCAAGGCAAATTTCTAAGCATGGTTTTTTTCTAAAACTGTCCATTGATATGTCAATATGCACTTAGATTATATTAGCTGGAAGAATTGCACTCAATGGTCTTTTTGCAGGCTCCCAGAAGAAAGGGAGTTTTATTTAGCAAAAGCTCTAAAAATGCTTAACTGAGTCCTTCTTGCCAAGCTGTTTTATCCACTCAAGTAAAGCAATTGAGCACAAATAGAAATTCTGAAGCTCTTTACAAGAGAAAGGACAGCAGAGGCAATAAGAAATCACTGAGGTGGTGTTCTTTAATATACATAAGAGCTATGCATGCCCATTCTGAAAGACCTTTTTGAAAAGCTCTCTTTGTTTCTCATGAAGTGAAAAAAAAAAGGTCAAATAATATCCACAGCAGGTAGGAGCAGATCTGATAATGGGAAATGCCAATATAAAAATTGCATGGCTTTTGTTGAATTTCTACTGCACATGATATTAAAAGTAATTTACTCACATTTTTTATTACATAATGATAATGATTTTATTTGTAGACCATAATTAATACATGATGGGAAGGTTCCTGTGGCTAAAATGCATTATAAGCTATCAGAGATAGAAACAAACACAGCACGAGTTTCACTTTTGGGGATTTTTTTCACTATTTTTAATATGTCCAAGTAGAGATTCTGCTTTTCAGCTACATTTTTTCAGTGTTTCAAGATTGCAAGAGCTGGTAATACTACAGTGAGAAGCAGCATTTTTCATAAACATAAGGCATATGACTTGTATGAGAGCATTAACTTCTCATTTAGAGAATCCTTTGAAACAAGATAGTGTAAACAGAGGAATATGTATGCAGAAATAGAAGCGTACTTTATTGTTCTCATTTTATAAAATCATAATTAGAATAAAATGCCATTCTTCTTCTACTAATGGATACATTGTATTTAATAAGAGCTATCTTTCACTGTCACTTAGTGAGGAAGCTACATGCACATAAAAATTGCTGGTTCCTAAGGCAATTTTTATTTGCTGCTAACATTTGCTTTATTTGACATATTTGAACATGTGGTTCTTTGATAGTAACATTTTAATTTACTATCCTTTACTTATCATTTAGTAAAAGTATGTTGGCTGGCTGTTTCATTATAAGTGAGCCAGGCAGGGTACCTTCTTCTCCTCTTCATGTCTTAGTTCTACACATGGATTTCTGTCAGTATGTTTGCTTCTTGCTTTACTGACTGTCAGAAATAATCAGCTCACTGTCCCAAATTTATTTAGGTGCAAATACAAGCTGCACTTTGCCATGTGAATACCAAGGGATGGATCTAAGAGTCTTAGACATTTTTAGTAAAGTAGCATAAACAGAGCAAGACGTATACGCAAGTGCTGTGTTCGGTCAAACCTGAATAAATTTTGTTTCACTAATTCACAACTTTGGCAGACATTACTGTAGGAATTCCGAAGAAAATCCCATAGATACAAGTAGCTTTGCTATCAAGTGAGTGATAATGATACAACATACATAAAGCAATTATTAAAATTTTGGTAGCATTGTTGTGTAACATTTTTCTAGAAAGGTATTGAAAACTAGTTCTTACTTTCACATATTGTTTTCAATAAACAGTATATGACTACTCAAGTGTCTATAGATTTCTATATCACCACTTAATATCAAAGGCAAATTGCTCACTGCTCATATAAACACTAATTCAGGATACTTACTAGTCTTGCAGGGTGTTTATTCTGAGAATGTTGCAGAGCTAGAAAGAATTATCATGCCTGTTTTACTGATGAGAGAACGATAAAGAGAGATTAAGGGTTCAGTCCTTGAGGACCCTGAGGTAGGGTCATCAGGCTAGGAAGTTTCTTAGTTGAGCATCAAAAATCCCATTTTAAACGACCTACATAGTACTAGCTCAAGTAAATAATCTCACTCAGGTCTTTCTTTGTTGTTAACATATAAACATGGTGGGGCCCTATTACTTTCATTAGTATTAATAACAAACAAAAATGTAACAGTATTAAGTGAGGATAAATGGCCATAAATAATACTGGTGTACTATGAATTAACCAATGCAACTGTAAAACTGAATCTAGAATTTCAATTGACTCGGTATTTTAATGAATGAACGATTCTGTTGAATTCAATCCCATCTCCTTCTAGGTCAGCTTCCTACCTACTAGAACTCTATGTGTACATATCTTCTTGTGTTGGACTCTTATATCCAAGCAATTGGATAACCTTTCTTGTGTTTCTTCTAATAAGAACCAATCTGCAACCATGGTTTTGAATTTCTTGCATGAGTGACTGTATTTGGTTTAGCTATGGCTGGTTTTTTTGGTAGCGGGGGAGCTATGGGGGAGGCTTTTCTTTGAGAACTTGCTGGAAGCCTCCCTCATAGCTGGCAGAGCTAATGCTAGCCAGCTCCTGACTGGACCCACCGCTGGCCAAGGCCAGGCCAGTCATGAGAGATAGAGATTCCTCTGTGATATCATATTTAAGGAGGAAAAAAAGTTCACAGGTTCACAGGTTATTCTGAGTTGGAAGGGACCCACAAGGATCATCTAGTCAAACTCCCAAGGAAGCAGAAGAAGATAATCATGGCAGAGCAGTGAGAAGTTGTAACAGCAAATGCAGGCACCAAGTCCAGGGCTGAAGGAGGGGGAAGAGGTGTTCCAAGCATCTCCCTGCAGCCTGTGGTGATGACCATGATGAAGCAGGCTGTCCCTCTGCAGCCCATGGAATGGAGAGAACTCAGGGATGCCCATGAAGACGGGAGGTGTAGGGCTGGATGACGTTGGGCCCCCTCCGGCTTGGAGTGGCCTGCTAGACTGTGAGGGATCTAGGTTGGTGTTATGCTCTGCGATGTGCTCTCGGTCTCCTTACGGGTGTTAGATGGTGAGTTGGACTGGATGATCCTTGTGGGTCCCTTCCAGCTCATAGTGTTCTGTGATTCTGTGAAGATGGGAGCCCACTCTGGAGCAGGTGGATGCTGAAGGGAGGCTGCAGTCCATTGGAGCCCACATTGGAGCAGAGTCCCAAGAGAGAGGTGTGGCCCATGGAGAGGAGAGTCCCCCCTTGGAGCAGAACTCTACCTGGTAGGATGTGTGTTTTGGGATGGGACTCATGCTGGAGCAGCCAGTACCTAAGGACTTCACCCTGTGGAGGGACCCACGGGCAGCAGTGTTTGGAAGAGCTGCTGCCCCTGGGATTGAGCTCATGCTGGAGACAATCATGAAAGACTTTCTCCCATGAGAGGGATCCCACGGAATGGAGGGGAATGGCCTGTCTCCCTGAGCAGAGGCAGAGAAACAACAACTGTCTGTTTTTCCCCTACTCCTGTCCCCTCCTGCTTCCTGCAGGAAAGGGGGAATTGTGGTATCTGTTGTAAGAGATGGAGGGGTGAGGTAGAAGGTTGCCCNAGCAGTGGTCCGTCTACTCTTTAAACGTCCTCATTAGGAGCTGGTCTCTGACAAGTACTGAAGGGGGATGGGGAATGAAGTGAGAGAGTGGCTGTGGGTGAATCTCTGGCATCCAGCCAGGGTCAAACCACTGAAGTGACACAAAAGTTATATGAATGAGTATGGCTTAGGTATGAGCATGCAGTCTAAGTCTAAATACAGTCGGGTCTCCTATACCACGATACTGTGCGTCTTGCCCCCTATATGCAAAACCATCCTTCTGCATTGATTGGCAGCTCATTAATATGCAAATATGGGGAGGGGCTGGGCTGCACAGTGAGATGGGAGGGGTTAGGCGCTGCTCAGAGCAGACCCGCCACAGCCACTATGCTCCCAGTGGAGTGGGATAAGGAGGGCTGCCACGGTGCGGGTGCACAGGCGGGGTGACCTGCCTTAGCCTTCTCGCTCGGAGTGCAGTGAAGCGGGATGCGGAGGGCTGCTGTGGCGTGGGCACGCCAGCGGGGAGACCCACTTTAGCCTTCTCCCTTGAAGCGGGGGGTAGTGGGTTGATTTGAATATTCATGACTGTCTAATTTGAATATTCATGCTGTCATGTTGAGCATGCACAGTTGCAAAACGGGCCTCCTTAATCACTGAAAAATCACGCCACTCAATATTTCAAATATTTCAAAGCTGCAATATGGGGGGCATGAAGTGGAAGAGGGCCAACTGTATATTAAATAAAATATTATTATGCTTCTGTTTACTAACAAAAAATATTTCAACAGCTTTGATAGTAAATGATTTTTTAAAAATCCAATATATCCCTGAGCTATTAAAGAAATCTAAACAAACCAGAAATGCAACTAGATAATGACTCTACTTATATATCTAGAACTTAAAATGTATCACAAAGTTCCGCATTAATCTTCTTCCCATGCTCTTCTCTTTGTCCTATAGCCTGTGGTATTTCTGGCTAATACTGTTGAGCTCTATTACCACAAATGCCTTTCCTACAACCTAGGAGCTTTTTTTGACCACTTCTGGTTATACTAAGAGAAGATTTCAAGTGTTTTAGATACAGCCTACATTTCCGGCAGAAATTTTATTGTTTATAATGAATACATAAGGAAAAATTTCTCAACTTTTTCAGCACACTCCTGAAGAGTGTACATATATAAAGATATTAGTCTTGTATAATATTCTTGTACAAGTTTGATTCCATCATTTAGCAAATTAAAAATTGATACACCCATCCTTTTCTCCGACTATGTGAAGAATCACAGAATCACAGAATC
>WEKX01002389.1:520288-542995 GCA_013390025.1 Pitta sordida | reverse complement strand
ATATTCTGTGATTCTGTGAATCTGTGGCACTACATTCGACAGGCACAGCAATACTGACTTATCACTATGAAAAGAAGAATGTATTCACTAGGGGTGAGTAACTCTGCAGTTCAAGACTACCTTTAGTCATTCAATGGTACTTGTGTCACTAATTACCTGAAGAACTTGCTCAAGCTTTGTAATGAACAAAGAAGCACAAAAATTAAAAATAAAGAGTATACATTTCATCTGTGGGCTCACCACACATAGTAAAGTCCTTCCTGCTACAAAAGCTGTAAGGAGTTAAACATATGCAAAATCATCTATGATAGCAGGTTTGTATGGAAAGAGGTAATTGCTGGCAGCCAACTCTTTAAAGCGTTACAAATTTTCAGTTGGGCTCAGGCTATACCTTTGTTGGCTGGACACTGACCCTCAAACAGCCTTAGCAGCCACATGATGACCATTTCAGACAGACTCCCCAGCATAAGGAGAAACACTTTACTGTATAATCCCACATGATAAATTCAACCATAAAAAGGCTAAGGTTAAAAAATACAGTTCAAGTTCAGCTGCTGATAAATAGGTCCTTTCAGATTAATAAGTCTCACTCAATTGCCCCAATATCACTTAAAAAGCCAAACTGACCACTTCCACAAGCTACTGTGCTACAGATTGTACCCCTCCCAGTCCTTAACCGAAAGCTAAGAGTCAAAAACCCCACCCCCAGCAAAAGGCATGAATCTTTGGATTCAAATTCTCATCCTGCCATTCTTATCTTTCCATTTGATAAAGCACAGCACATCATTACAGTCATCTTTCCAATGAAAGAGGAACATTTCAGACATGCAAACCCAAGCAACTTAATTATGACCCTTCCAATGAGATAGTTCCTAGGTTTTCTATCAGCATGTTCCCAAGCCCATTCCCAGGGGAGTTTGGTGGTAACATGAAGAGCGTGACCGTTTATTTGGCTTAAGGAACACATTAATTTATCTGGCTTATAGAATTTAAACATCTGACGAATGACAGTGTGGTTGATTTTATTCATCAGCTAATTGCTTTGCCACCTGGAGCTGCAGCTTTATATATTCAGCTTATAAAAGATCTGAAAAGGATCTCAATTATTCTTTAATTTGTTCCTTGAATATAAAGTAGGAAAATCTGGCTTAATCAAACATTGTCTCAATTCTATTGGGATATGTCTAGTTACCTTATAACAAGGTAAGCTTTCATTTAATCATATGATATGATAATTCCCTGCTTTCAAGCCAAGTATCCTCTTAGTTACAATCAATTTTCCACTGAAAAAATAAACATTGTCTCCTTACTGAAATCCCTGTAGAGGAAAGTAGTCCTTTTAAAGCAACTTGCTGTTAGTACAACCACTCTAGGAATTTTTGTGTTGGAATTCATTAAATACCCTCATTTACCCTGATGGGTAAATTGTGACATCCTGAGTTTTCAGAAATGGCACAGGGCGATTTTTGGTATGGTTGAAAAGTCTGATAATGAGCACTTATGCAGAACAGTGCATAAGCAAAATCAGGGGGTTCTTTTATTTTGGCATATAAAACTATTTCATTTAGCATCCTCTGAAAATTGACTGCCCAATAGTCTTTGTACTGATTTTGACAGCAAATAAAAAGGGGGTGAGAAGATATATCAAGCAGAGAGTAGCTTTTTTCTAAAATATAGTTAAAAATTCTGAGTTTCCATGGAAAGAACAAAACTACATCACTGATATGAGTCCTGCATAGTCACATAACACTTTGCCCATAACTGCACATCCCAACAAAACATTTTCCAACACTAGACTGTTTTCAGTCTTCCTCTTTACCAAAGAAAGCCTAGATCTGCAATGAGTTTTAGAAAGAATGCAGGAGAAATCACAAATAGCCTAAGCCTCCAGGTGAGGGCAGTAATATGGGATTTGGTACCTGGAAACAGCAGGTTAAATTAAGAAGTTTAAGATACCACCACACGGTATATGAAACAAACCTAAGTGTGTGTTTACATAGGAATAACAGAGAAAGAAGAAAATGAGAGAAAAAATGAGTAAAGAAAACTCACAGAGAAATCACCATGAACTTGAACAGATGGAGTGTTGAGCTAGACATAAAACTTTAAAAATTGAGGAATCTAAAGGCTATTCTTGCTGTAAGAAACATCCTTCTGATGAAAACAGCATGACAGGCACTGGAAAAATAATTAAATAAGGAGGTGACATGAGAAGCAGTGAAACTATTAAAAAGCAAAATTATTTGTATTGAAATCTATCCTGAAACATTATGGAGACAGAGGCAAGAAGGAATAAAATGACCTTGCTTCTACAGACCCTGAAAACAGATCATCTTGTAGGGAGAGCACTGACGACCTGTAACACTGGGGCACAGAAAAGTCAGTAGCAACAGTAGTGCAGAAGAAGAGTTTGAATGAGGGTGCAAAAGAGCTGGCACAGCCCCATGAGGGCCTTGGTGGAATGGTTTGGACAGGTGAACAAGCTTGGGAAAGTTCTCAGAGGAGGAAAACAAGGGGGAAAAGTCATCTAATAAAGGAAGTCAGTGAAGGTCTACCTAATGACATTACGTATTTGGCATCTGTCTTTGGAAACTTATGGTCCAGCTCAAATTGCCTTTCATGTACACAGGAAGCTCCTCATTTTGCATATCTGGAATTTCATAGTCCTCTAATGGACACTAATGGCATTAGCAATAGTGACAAGTGGTATTAGCATCAGATTATATATTAATTGTTTTAATTTTCATTTCATTTTTTATTTTTAAAATTCTCCTTGGATTTGAGAGGTTGGAGCAACTGAGATGTACTAAGGGGGAGCAGACACTAGTGGGGTATTTGGAGGACGGGATTTACTTCCGCTGAAAGTAATTTCTCCTGAAATTCAGACTCTACCTCTGGAAGACTTCACATGCAGCTGGAGAGCCACAGGATACAGCGTGAATACAAACACACAGTGGCACTTGCAATTCAAAGGCCATTGGCTTGAGTAAATACTCTCGAAGAAACTTGCCATTTTTGTCATAAAATGAGACAAGGCTTTCTGTATCCAAATCTTATACTCTGAATTCATGAGGAAGCTTTCAGCAAAGGAGCCTGGTATTTGGCAACACTTCCTTGAGATCCCCCTGGAGCTGTCTTCTGTGGGAATGTCTACTTTGTTCTTCTCCAGCATCTGATACACATATGAGGTTGAAGCAACAGCTGACTTCTCAATTAGCTTTGTTCGGTGAATTCAGGCAACAATGCCTCCATTTTTACCACCAAAAGTCTTTTAATCAGGCTCATTATGGCCTCAGACAAAGCGGGATCTCCAATGCACTCAGGCTACTGTGAATTCCCAGTCTGTTTACTCAGAGAATTCTGTAAAATGGGCATATTTCCAAAACTAACATCCAGACACATTTTTTGCCTTACAAATATCAAAAGCCCAAATGTGTTTCCTCAATGCAATCTGTGGTTTATGTGTTATGCAATCCATAAACCAACTCAGAATATGGCAAAACTCTGAATTCAAGCAGGTTGAACAGCCACAAGAATTTAGATCTAGGCAGCTGACAAAAACTACATTTCAAGGCAATATCTGAATAATGAAAAAAAATGTAGCGTGGGCAGCTAAATATTCCTTCTTGCTTCCTAATGAACTTGCTTTTTCTGCCAAGTAGAATAATGCAATGTGATCTACAAAGCATCACAGAGCAGAGAAAATAAGGTCTCTCTGACTTTTATACAGTGCCAGCATAAGAACACAGGTTTTTTAAAGACTTTTGTAAGAGTATAAAAGCACAATATCCAATAGAATGACTCCTGGCAGATATCAGAAATACCTACCATATACTTACAACTAGAGACACTATAAAGAACAGGAATGAAAGATCCTTTGCCACAGTTTTTAGATCATCTACTAGTGCTTGCTGCACATTTTGAAATACATACTGCTAAGAAGTCAATGATGAGGGTTGTATCTATGTCATCAGGGTTCATATATTTGCATATATCTGGCAAATACAGTTATTTGGAACTCAAGCATGCTCTTTTGGCCTGTTCTTAGTCTCTGGTTATGAAAATAGGCACGAGACATCAGTAGCCACACTAGATTTTGGCTAGCATGAGAGAGCCTGTCCTGACCAGCAACAAGCGTGTATTTCATGCTCCCAAACATATGTCAGCAATCAAGTGGAGCACTCAATTGGAGCTGTTCAGTGCTCTCCCAAATTAGTTTTTTACAATGAATATTTTTTTGTTTTCCTAAATAAATACCTATCCATGGAAAACACATGTTTAACTTGGGACAGCATCTCCCTTATTAAAAAAACATTTTCATATTCTAGCCTCTGTACTTTTTTTTTTATCTCCTCCATCTTTTTTGCCATCAACAACAGAAGTAAAGGAGTCCCACCCTCCCCAATTTTTAGAGACCAAAAAGCCTTGAAAGTATTTTAATGAGGGAAAAAAAAAAAAGGAAAGAAAAAGCCAGAGCTTGGAGGGGAGTGGAAGACGGGCAGAGAATTAAAATCAAAATAACTTGTGGAACAGATGAGATCTTTCTCCCAAGTTTCCAAGCTCCAAGGATTGCCAGAGCTAGCAATACTTCACAGGCTCAAATGAAATACCCTTGCCAATGGTCACCTCCTCTCACATTGAGCTGCTTGCCAGGGTGCAGCCAGATCAGCCTTAGGGGTCCTGACAGCACTGGCAAGAGATACTGTGAGCTGAAAGCCCACGTATCTTAAGCATTTCTTTAAATGCAATCACTCCACATAAGAGTAGAGACTTAGAAAAATGCAGCTGCATCCCTCTATTCTCTGAATTGGCTGTTCTCCAAGTGAACAAACCATACTCTTAATCACATTACTTATTTTTAGTATAGCTCAATAATATCAATAGTCTAATTGTCAGGGGTAATAGTAAACTAAAAGCATGAGAAAGATCACACTAGTTTTCAATTAAGCTCAGAGTTCCTGTCTTTTCACATACTTGTCACCTACAACACACAACAACAACAAAAGAAAGACAAAAAAAATCAACTGGAAAATAACATCCAAATTTTCTCTGCCAACCTCCTGCCACAGCATGTATAGGCAGCAGTGGCACATAACTAACTCCTTGCACAGCAGTCTCATTAAAATGGATATCCTCCGAATGGACACCACAGCTAGAAATTTACTCATGAATTCAGGTATCCAGATCTCAGCACCAAATTCAGCTGGGCTGATTAGAGGAACGTATCATTCTCTCAGCATCCTTCTTTCAATAGATGTTGTTATTTCAAGTCTTAACCAACCTGTCTTCCACAAGAATTTAGTACCCTCCCACTTTTACTGAGAAACGGATTTACTCCTGAAATAAAGAAACACTGGGAAGAAAAAGAGCATCAAAAGAGTTATTTCTAGTATAGAGACACAGTCCAATGCATTCAAAAAATCTCTTGAAAAAGCAAATGTTTATTTTATGCCTTGCTTACTGTGGATCTTTGTCAGAAACGTTGTTACCGCTTGACAAGGTAAGGCTGAAGACTTTGAAAGGAACATAACCTAAAAAATTACTTGCTTCATGGAGAGAAGAAACCCAAGAAAGACTAATAAGGCCATCTCAATGAAAGTAACGAATTGCACAGAGTTGGAAAGACAATGTTATTCCATGTACACAAGCCAATATTTTGTAGTGGACAATCTCCCAGCAGGGAGCACAAAGCAAATAACTCTCGTGCTACACAGCTCAGATCCAGGATCATTACATTAATTTGTGGGTGTGATATTATGAGGATAGTTACAGAGAAGTGGTCAGGGAACTAAGAAGGTTCTTATTTTAACTAAGGAGATAAAATAATAAGACGAGAACCTGCACAAGCTACAAATGGATAAAAATTAACCCATACCATTTATTCTCTACAGCAACCCACATTATAGAGATAGCTGAAATGAGGCCAATCCCACTCCAAGTTTAAGACGTAAGAAACTTCTGGTTTTGTTGTTGACCACTTGCAATATAAGCCAAGGAAAGTTAAGAAATCTTAGACAATAAACACAAAGATAGGATACCGCCACATTCTAGAAGCATCCAAATTACATGAGGTGATCTGAAGCTCAGCCTGCCACCTCCCAAAACAAAGTCTTCTGGGATAACTCCACCTCTCCTATTGACCACAGTCCACTCTACAGGCCTTGCTTGAATACTGAAAGATTTAAAAAAAAAATCAAACATCAGCATTTAGAGACAATGACTGAAAGGCTTGATACCTGGTTTCATCCTCTTCTCAGTCCTCTCAGAGGAGACATCTCAGTGAATGAATTCCTGCTGCTTTCCACCGCGATCCAAGCACGCTCGGATTTCATCCCACAAACACTTTTCAGCAGTCCACACAAGCCTACTGCTGAAAGATAAATCTCCCCAAAATCTGTCCTGCCCTCACTATACTTGGACTGGTATCCACACTGTCTTTAACCTTGTTTTGTTTACTAGTACTGTAAACTTCTTCCCAAATACTCAGATGAAAATACTCCCAGGCACAAAGACCAGTCAGTTGTGGAGTTCCCTCTCAAGACAAGCAACAATGGTCATACTACTAGAAGATTTTAATATATGACTGGACAAAACACTGGAAACATACCTCATCTCTGAACTTAACTAGGTCAGACAGCCCTCAAATGTGCTGCTGAAAATGATTGCTACATTCCTTCATATCAAAACTTCATTTTACACAGGCTCACACTTTTCCCCTGTTGTGGATCTACTCTTCAATTTATCTGTTGATTAAATCATGGTAAGAATTATTATTGCTTCTTAATCTCTACATAAAATCAGGACATTAAGAGAATTGTCATGTTTCAGCCCCTTCCTTATTTCTACAGATTGTAAGCAGTGACAGAAGGCCTAATTTTCCGCCAGCACATGTGGGGGTAAAAAAAAATCTAAGATGGTCATGCTTGAGTTAATGGAATCATACCCATATAAAACTGGTAAAAGTAAACTGAGCTCTAAATCAGATTTTCAAGCTTAAACAGAGTAGCAAAAGACTCATGCAAATCATAGTCCAGGGAATGTATGCAATAGCTACCTCATCAAACCAGGATGCTACGTAGAGATAACATGACACTACAACCATGTACTTGGCTACAACAATATAGGCAGCACTGTAATTACAATAATGACCTCCCAGAGCTATTGTGTCCTTAATTAAGCCTTTAAGAGTAGGCATTTTCCACTTAATCCTAACTCACTGTGACTACTGCAGCATATCATCTACATTTTCACAAAGAATTACTGTGTCATACTTCTGTCAGAAAGATGAAAGGGAATATTTTAGTTCAAGTGGCATTTACAGAATGGAACCATATGAACTAAGAGGCCCATAGATGTCCTTTTAACAGCACTTCAGATCAAGTAAATGCTTCTGTTCCCTTTCTTTTTCCTACTACTTTGCTTCTTCCCAGAGTAAACTAGGAGAAAGCAGGCAGGAGGGGCTACACAGAGCCAATATCACACCTGATTACATGGATGATAAAGCTGTGACAACAGATTTTGAACAGAATACAGCGCACAGCAGCAATGGCACAGTTTTCCAGTTTCACTTAACTCTTTACCACTCACCAGAAACAAGCCAGCAAGTGATACTTACCGGTGGCCACCAACTCCTACTATGCTTGGATGGGAGAGCTTTCCTGAGATTCCTTTCCATTCAAATGTGTTTTGACCTAAAGCAACATGTAGTGCAAAATTTTCAACAACATTAACAAGTTGTTAGGGATAGTTTTCTAATAGTGGTTTTGTGAAAGCCAGGAGTTCTTTCCAAAAAATATGCATGTGAATATGCAGAAGAGTTTCAGTCTGTTATCTGAATGGCACCACTGTTAACTCAGAGACACTGAGTAGCTCTGTCAGTTCTGCTTGACTTTAACAGACTCACGGGCACCGGAGATGAGAACAATTTTCTGCTTGTTTATTTGAGGGATTCTTATTCTAACTATGGAAACCTGAGTCACCCAAATTCCACATCTTTTTGGTGTCTTCTTTGATATGAGCATTTTCACTCCACTTTACTACTTGCCTCCATCAACTCAAATATCACATCCAAACAGCCTGGTGAATGAGAAGAATTAAATAAAAAACTATGGAAGTAATAGTGGAACTTGAAAGTGATCATCAGTCCCCTGTGTATTTCTGTACCATCACAGGAGTTTTTCAAAACAGCCTCATTATTGCACCAGAAACAAGAAACAGAGAAGAAACAAATACAAGATCATCTTAAGCTTTCTCATAAACAAGGGAGGGTCTTTTAGTCAGCAGTCAGCACTGGTTTAACTCAAGCACTCTGATTACTGTCACCTTGCCAAAATCACCTGTATCCTACCAGAGTTGGGTGTCTTATCTGAACTTTCCACTCCTTCTCCAAATGAGTATATTCAGCTACTTCCCTGACTGACCTGTAAAATACTGCAAATAAAGCATTATTTCAATTAACATGCTACTTGAATGACAAACACAAAAAAGCACCAAAAATCTTCTTTATCACCAGAAACATTAATGTATCTTCTGCAACATCTTATTATTATCTTTCAGACCTTTGTCATGCTTGTTCTTCCCTTTTACAAGATTTTTCATGAGCCTGAAAAACACTCGCCAGTCATATCACAAGATGGAAAATCTTCAGGCAGCAGCTGACATCTTTCTCATTTCCCTTTCTTTCCTACCTTTTGCTGGAGTGTTGAATAGTATTACCTTCTCAAGGTGATTTGGATAATAATTCACAATGGATTACTAAAGCATCAGAGAAACTGATGCTGAGTGGTTCTTTTCCACCACACTGAGGTGTAAGTAATACTACTATATCAGGTACACAGATGCAACCTCTTAGCAAATTCTCATCCCCTGCCCACACACTGTGCAAGTCTAGTGAGGTAATCAAGGCTGACACCAACTGGTAAAAAATTGAACAAAGTTACTTTGCATTATAACACCCAATGCTTTATTCATAGTACAAGCCAAATTTTGCACACACAAGTGGAAAGACTTACTGATAAATACCTGTTGGCATGGACAAACTATCTGTAGAAAGATAGTTAAAGGAAAGATGTTTGAAATGGTTCACAAGCATGAGTGGTTCTTTTCTGCCACCTCAGGTGTAAATAATTACTGTATCAGGTACACAGATGCAACCTCTTTGAAAGGAAGCAGTTCAAGGTTTTCTAATGCATCCAGAAGGATCTACAAGATTGGCCTATAACCGGCATTGTCTGGTGGTAACCGGCATTGTCTGGTGGGACGCAAAAATGTTCATAGAAAACTGGGTTTCTACTAGCAATAACATGAACAAGGTCTGTTATTTTGTGACTGAGTGGAGGACAGAAAGGGAAATGACAACACTTGTTTTAATTGTTTGTATTTCAGCTAACCAGAGAAAACCAAAGATCAAAATACAATTTCCAATATTTCTGCTCAGGACAAGATTTTTGTCCGCTGAAACTATTCTGTTTCATTTTTTATCAGCTCCTTCTTATAGGCAGATAATTTTGAAATTAAAATATTTCTTCAAAAGATTCAAAAGCTCAAAGGAAAAATACTCTGTGATTCCCTAAATAAAGGGTATTACTTCAAGATTTCAGAATGATTCTTCTTATGTTTCTGCTTTTCAAGAATAAGCCACCATCCTTGTGAGAATACAGCAATGTGATAGACACATCTTAAATTACTTCCCTAAAGTGAGAGAAAGGAGGTTCAGCCTTAATGAACCAGCCCCCTTGCCAACATTTTTGCATATCACCCTTAACCAGACCCTTCTCTCCATGCTTGATGTGAAAAGGTCACAGGCCTTTTATCTAGGGAAGATAGACTCTGTGAAGTTCAACCATCTCTTCACTTCATCTGACACCAGAGCAACAGCCTGTGCTCCACTGTTACAAGACAGGCACCTCCAAATGCCTGATCACATATCTTTCTACAACAACTTGACAGGCTTACAGTGTGAAGACGCGTTAGAGCTCATTCCATTTGGAAAAGAACATCGCCTGCTGAAACCATCTCTCTCTCTCTTTGGAAAATGTGCTAAGTAATTGGAGTTCTTCTTGACAATCAGAATCATATCCCAAAACTCACCATTGATTTCAGCGGGCTTTAAATCAAGCACATATTTACCAAGTTAGACTGTTTAGTTTTTCATTTCTTCAAGGAATTTAGGCTGTCTGTAAATGCTACAATAGGCTCAGGTAGCAGTATAATGTGACTTACCCTCATACTTTCACACCTTAAACTGGATGGGGTTTTCTTCTCCACACATATATAATTTCATTTTTGGAACTTGATTATAAACAAAAAATATTAATAAAATTATTCTTTCTGTGCAAAATAGATTTTTTCTGTTGTTGCATTGGGCTGAATCATCCTTCCAGATATTATGCCTAGTCCAGCTTTGAGGCAGTTTATTCAAAATTCATCCCAGGAGTGTGAAACGAGTATCTTTACAGAGATATTCTTTCACAGCGTCTGTATCACAACAAACAACCTTACATTACCCAGAAACAGAAGGAGCCAATGAACTTTTTTTCATTTTTAAAGACCTTTTTCCTCCTGTATTTGGCAGAGATTGCTTTCATGCCCTGAAAATAAGGCAAGCTTTAGACACACAAAATATTGATAAGGATTCAGTAGGACAAATCTTTCTGACCGCAGAAGCATCTGGGTCTTAAAGGAAAAGGAAAACTCCAAATTAAGTATATGAGTAGTAGCAATAAACTAAACATCAAATATTCAAATTCAGCATCTAAAAAAAAAAAAAGCTTTGAGAAAAGGCAAGTCTGTAGAGTAAGGTGAAGGGGACAGGATAAGCCTGCCAATGCAAACAAGACTGTTGCCAATAAGAATGGCCTAATCCATCCTCCTTTTCCATGGCAAATAGACCAAAAACTTAAATGCTTATCTTCCCACAGAGAAGATTCAGGGGAAGAAACCAAGGGTAAAGAACTTGAACCATTCTAAGAGTTAGTAAATTGAAGTTTGGGAACAAATTACTGCAGCCTGAAAGAACAGAGGGTCTACCAGTGGTGGCTTTTGAGGACACTGCTTCCTCTAGAGCAGCACTGGAAGAGCTGATCCTGTCTCAGGGGAGAGCAGCATGTGCTTTTTGGTTCTTACCAACTGCTTGAGATGGGAGCAGGATCTCACCTGCCAGAGATTTTTACTATTGATTTTAAATGTACAAGGATTTCTTTATTTTTGTACACTTTCTATGGATGGGTAGAAAAGAAGGTGCATTTCTGCAGAAGAGAACACAAAACATGTGTTTACAATGCCTTGTGAAAGCTGTGCAGCTCACCAGTGACAGCAAAAAAAGGTGGGGAGTGGTTTAATGTCATACATTGTTATATGCAGAACTGCTTTTGTTGAGTCTGAAGGGAGCCAAACGGGAAAGCAGACAGAAGCAGGTACTGATACTACATTAGAACATATTGTCACTGCTAAAGCCAACTTAACCATCACTGAAGCTGCCAATTATCCCCAAGTCACTGATACTTTTTTTCTAATCCTAGAGAATGATCTTCTGCTGGAGGCTTTTTCACACCCATGACTGAAGTATCCCTGGTGGCAAGTAGGCTAATTAAGAGCAAAATCCATCTCTTGATGAAATAACACTGCCACTGAAAGAGATTTCTCCAGTTAAGAAAAAAATATGTTTAATCAGGCTAGAAGGAGCCGCATCCTAACACTTGCACTAAGCACGGGAAAGAGGTCTACAGCTAGCAATTAACAATGATGAAAAGGACAGTGATTTAAAGCATATTGCCATGACATTTTTATCAAAGTAAATGAGTTTGCTAGGCCCAGCGGCTGCATATGCTTATTGTCATTTAATGTTTGGATAGCAACACATCAGGCACCGAGTATCAGGAGGTGCCGAATTTAATAAGTCATTTTGACACTGGCGTGAAACGAAAAAATCAGCATTCTGAGGAATGTGTTCACACTCTGAGCAGACAGGCAGACATCCTAAGCATGTGAGGTGACACCAATCAACAAAAAAAAAATGGGAGGCGGGAAAGAAAGGGAGTGAGAGATGAAAGCCAGAAGAAGAAGGAGCAGGCAGCAATACTCAGATGAAAAACTACTTCTGTCCTGTCTCCTAGTTTGCCTGGTTGGTGTCAACAAGGCAGATTTCTTTTCTCTAAGGCTGAGATACACTGCATATCTTCGATGGCACAAATCTCATGTATTATTTAAGTCCTACATGAATTATCTCAAATGAACTAAAATTAATGTCATGGAAACCTTTCAGGACTTTTCATTGCTTTAGCAGCAATGCAAAATTCCCGCCACGTGCACAGTTAATCAGAGGCTGTTTTTTAGCACAACAAGGTTGGCTCTGCACACACGTACTTTGAGAGCCTCTCAGACACTTTCTCCCCAAAGCCCAGAGGAGTTGTGCCTGTGTGAGCAAACTAAGGCTCTGGCTTTTCATGACTTTCAAAGCACAGGCAGCAGTTTTGATGCTGGCTCCTCTGCCCTCTGCAGATTGGCTGCTCACTCTGTCCCTCGCCTTCCAGCCCTATTTATATTCTCTTTACCTCAGGGTATGTCTATAGTGCAGAGGTACCTGAGTTAGCTATAGAATTCACCAGCTCAGGTGCTGCTAGATGTGGTTATGTGGAGCCCAGTGCAGACTAATTTACCCAGGCTACCTCTAATTCATTTAAAGCTGGTCTAACTAGGTCTACCTGACTTCCCACATTTATCCTTACCACTATGTCCCTGACCTCATCTCTTCACTTCCAAGTATTTCATCACCAGTCTTTTCACTGGGCTTTTCCATTTCTAAATTGATGTGGCTGACAAATTCCCTTTTCTTGAGTGCCTAAAAATACATGCAAAAAAGCCTCACAAGAAAAATGTCATCTCCTTGTCTTGCACAACATCAGAAGGTACCTTAGGATATGATAAAACAACTGTTATGATGAAGAAAATCGAGGCATCTAGGAGCATAACCTTGAGTAGGTGCAGCATTGAGAAGATGGTAGAAAGAGAAGGAGAAATATTAAAGCACCCTTTTTTGTTTTCATGCTTGTCCCATTCAAAAGAGTGAGAATAAATCTTTCCTCACATATATTTTTGGGACTTACTCCCCCTCCTATATCTGGACTTGCACTCTTTCCAACAAAATAGAAGAAGTTTGAGCTGTCTGTCAGGTAAATGCATCAACAAAGCCAGAAAGCAGAAATAACATACCACTGATACTGAAACCAAATCTATCAACCTGTATAACTCGCATTTGAACCAGTCTAAGTGTTGGGTCCTACACTCCGGTTACAATAACCCCATGCAGAACTATATGCTGGGGACAGAGTAGCTGCAGGGTGACCAGGTGGAAAGGGACCTGGGAGTGCTGGTTGATAGAAAACTTAACATGAGCCAGCAGTGTGCCCAGGTGGCCAGAAAAGNGCATGACCCAGATATTAGGGTAGTGTGTTATAGGTAGGATGGTGTGTTGGTGGCTGGATGGCAACAGGTTAGGTAACAGGTTTGGCTAGGTTAGGGAATAGGTGATAGGTTGGACTTGATGACCTCTATGGTCTTTTCCAGCCCTACTGATTCTGTGATAGAGTAGCCATTAAAAAAGGACAGTAGATATTTTGTGGGCTGGTAGGTCTCAGGACAGCAGTGTCACATTTGCAACATGAAGTAAAAAACAGGCTGAGATGATCTCCTTACTTTTCAGAGGAACTCCCCATCCCCAGATACTGTTGCACCTGGTCCAGTCACAGACTACATCAAAACACTAGTGGTAGTTCTCTCTTCCTTCCATCCCTCAAAACCAGTGAACCTGTCTTTAGCACAGCTTGAGTAATGAAGCAGAAGATAAACATTTCAGCCGCAAGCCTCCTGCAAGAGTTAGTGCTCCACGCCTTGGGAAAATTCAGGACACAGTACCTTCCACTTCAGCAGGGGCACACTCAACAAATTACCATAACCCTCACACAAAAGCGGGGCCCAGGCTGGGAGGAATTTTACAGGCCTGAGAGGCGGGAATTCAATGGGATCTCTCTGGCAGCACACGACGACTCTCAATTATTAAAGTTAAAAGTGTGTCATATTGGTTGTTAAACTTTCCAATAAGGAGTGGAACGAGCAAAAGGGGCTCTGGGACCACAAAAATCCTAGTAACAGGAAGAGCAGCATACAATGCTGGACAGGGAGCAAGGAACACACAGNGTGCCGTGTACAGGGGAAGGACAACCTCCCTGGACCGACTGACCACACTGTTCCTGATGCAGGCCAGGATGCCATTGGCCTTCTTAGCCACCTGGGCACACTGAAAAAACAAGGGAGCAGGATTATTGAACATGGAGTCTTGCAAGTGTATCTGGGCCATCCAGCCAGAACATGCTAGAGAAGACAGAGAAGAGCACTGGTGGTCAGCCAGGTATATACTCTTCTACTTAAGTATAGTGGTGAGTGTCCACATCTCTCATGCAGGAGACAGAGGTTCATTTCATGCCAGGGTGGCAGTGGTGCTGTTTAAGAGTTGAACTTGATGATCCTTGTAAGTCCCTTCCAACTCAGGATATTCTACGATTCTCACGGACCAGAATACATTCCCCTTCTAGGATTTGGTGGGCTAAGATAAAGGGTTTAGATGGGTCCAAGATCAGCTCTGTCATTGATAAGAGCTATTGTGAAGAAAGCCAGGTGGAAGTATGGCCCCTCATTTCCCCTGAGAACAACTTTTAATCTGAAGCTTTACAACAGGTCCCCACTTTTCCTGTCAGGAAGCACTGCTCTGAAAGGGACAGGAAGCTGGGAACAGAGAGGGCTAATAAAGAAGGTGCAAGCATTGGCCTCACCAACACAGAGTTGGGGCAGAAATCAGCAGGTCCAGGTCAGGATCAGGGCAAGAAACTGTGATCGGTCAGACACAGCCCAGTGATTACACAGCAACTCTGCAGTGCTGGATCAGGTCTGATGTTAAGTCAGAAAGACCACTCAGCAGGTCCAGGTCTGAGTCAAAGTTGTGGTAGTAAGAGACCATTGCAGATACAGCTGCCACAAGGCTGCAATGGAGCACAGGTAGGGCCAGCGTAAAGCTTCAGCTTAAAAGCAGTTCCCAAAGGAAAGCAGGGACAGGCCATCACTTCTGGATTTCTTCACAACTCTCGTCAATGAACAAGTTAACCTTGAACTCTGCCAGGTAAACTTTCTAACAGAATCACAGAATTAGTAAGGTTGGAAAGGACCATAGAGATCATCGAGTCCAACATATCACCTGTTACCTAACCTAACCTGTTGTCATCCTGCTACCAACACACCATCCTACCAGATGAACTAACCTAGCCTGATGAGCTCTTAGAAGAGGTGGTATGTGCCCAGGCCTGACAGCTCTCATGTCTCAGGCCCAGTACCAGTTGTCTCTCTCAGGAAGGAACATAAGGTTTTATGGACCAGGTTGTTTGCTCCATTATTACTTGTCAAACTCCAGCAAGACTGAGTAGAAGAAAATAAAAATTCCTGAAGGCAAAAGCAGTGTCTGTTACAGCAAGGTTCAAATGTCTACTTGTCTGCTGAGGAAAGTTAGTGTTCAAATCTCTGAAATTCGTTCTCTCCTCTGTGACCGCATGTTTCAATTATTTCTTCTAATTTTCTTTAGTGTTCAGAAGCCAGCTCATCTACATCTTAAGTCCCTGCAGGAAGAAGAGCTAGAGCAAAAGGCAGAGGGAGGACTTCTACACATTCTTCATCCTTTTTTAACTTGACGGCCAGGGAGAGAACTCACTGTGGGTCCAAACTGAACATCAGTTTGTTTTCATCCTTCATGGAAAAGTGTATCCAAATATCACACCAATATCATGGCTCTCTTCAAGAGGTAGGAGTTTACTCAGCCCAGTATAACATGCCTTGAATCCCCGAGAATGTGTAAGAGATGCAATAAAATTTTTACCATCTGAACTTACGATAGACTTTTCCCTTTGGGTTTTTTCCTCACAGTCTCTCCTAAGACCTCACAGTTCAGAGTGTGGGAAGCACAGCATTTTGCCACCCAGTCACTGCATTGCAACATTAATCTTAGGCAGGAAAGGCGTATCAGTCCAAGATGAAAAGATGGCTTGGAGTCCTTCATATTTAGTTAATACCTTTTCCTTCCATGTAGTCATGCTGGCACTAACTCAATACCCAAGAGGCCAGTGCAGCTCCAGCAGTATGATGGGAAGCTTCTTGGTTTGCTGCCAGACACAGCACGAACAGTGCACAGAATTCTCATGTCCCCAAAGAGGAGTAAGAGCTTTTCCTCCCTGTTCTCTGAGCTGCTAGCATGCACGATGCTGCAGAGCATTAAAATCAACAGTGTCCCCAAGCCTGCATTACCAGAGATACACAACTGGGTCATGTTGTGAGTAAATGTTTCAAAAGAGACCTATGACAGCTTAAGTAAAGACCTCTCACTTGGGAACGAGCACAAACACAATTATATCCCTTTGATTCCTGATTAAACTGAAATAGAAGCGATACCAGAAACACACTTTCCAAAGGAGTTGCAGTCTCTGCAAATGCCCCTACTTGGTTCTGTGTGCAGTAGACCATTTTGTGCCTCCTTTTTACAACATCAACTCCTCTCTACTCCTACATAGCTTATGTTGCCTCATTCCAGTCATGTTGCACCTGCTAAGTATGTTCTAAATCAGGGACACCACCCAGAGAATTCAAGCTAAATAGGAACAGCAGAACTTAGGTCCCAAGGGAGACTTACACTGCATCTTCAAGTCCAAACAACTTTATCTTGTCATTCTTTCAATCCAAAGCAGTGAAACTAGAATATTAAACCACATCAGGAGATGCCCAGGCATGTCTAATATTTTTGCCTTTTTTTGCCCCTTGTCTTACAAAAAAAAATAAAATCATAGTTTCTCTAAGATTGGGAAAAAAAAAAACCTGAAATTACCCAAATGTTGAAACTATGTGGTGACAAGTGAGAAATGTCAGAGATTCTGTTTTACTAAAGCAGGTAACACAGAACAGTGGCTTCTACTTTTTAAAAGAATGATTCAGAATCAGTAACAAAGTCACTGAATTATGTATCCCTAATATATAACTCTCTGCATGCATCAGGTGTTATATAGTTAGAGCAAGTAAAAAAGAGGCAGATGGACAAGTTTACAGTATTCTGCTCATTTTCCAGTCAAATTATAGTGATAGACGCTTGGTTTTCTTCCCAGCCTGGAAGTTTCAGGAGTGCCAAGCTGCAGGCTGGCCATATACAACAAAAGATTTGGCCTATTTCTAAGGGACAAGATTCAAAATGTGGTGTGAGCTGGTGGAAGACTGTCATGTTGCTGCTACAAGTAACCTGAAGACATTAGTTAAAACTTCCATAAGGACGCTACAAAGATAAGAAAGGTCAGTTTAGAAGCATCAACAAGTTAAGCCTAAAAACAGAAAAAACACCCTATTGAGTGCCTCCCAGCTCCCAAAGCAAACATCTGCTGGCCAAGGCGACAGGACTGTTATCAGTTGCTACTTTGACCTCCAAAGGCTATTTGACTGCTCGGGCATTAGCCGAGAGCTAATTCCACCCAGCAGAGAGGAACCAATGCTGGGAGAACAGAGATCTCCTCTAAGAAATGGAAATTAGGTGATGGAACTATCATTAACACAAAAGTCATGAAAGATGAAAAGCAAAAGGATAACACAGATTAAGCAATAATACGAAAAGACTTTTGTATTCTCTTCCTCTAGATCTTCACTAACAAAAATTATTTTGTTTTCTAAAGATCATGACTGAGCATTGCTAATGCAATATCTTTTACATAATCCATTGGAGGTAAGAATGCATCATTGCTCCTTCCTACTGAAACAGGCTGGGAATTGCCCTGTGTTCTTGAATTTTTCTGCTGGTTTAACTTTGCTCTTTCATTTAAAATATCTTTGTTTCCATAGGTATTGCATACTGAATCAGGAAGCTATAGGATGGGAATTTACATTTTAATGATTAGTGCTCAAAACAAAACAAAAACTCCATATGGCAACAGAAAGGTTAGAACTCTGAATGGAGAAAGTCAACATCCCACACAGCTGCTTTCTGGACTCTGAAAAAGAATTCAAGTTAAAGCTGTGCTAATTACATCCAGGTGTAGAATGAGAGCTGGTTTTCATTTCTTTGCCATACAAACCACAAGACTGGTTTTCAGCAGAGATCAATTCATCCAGGGGTCCTTTAAGGGGTGTGGCTTTAATTTGCATCAGGCTTCAGTATCAGGGCTTCTAGCAGTGGCACATCCCTAAACTCTTATCAAATTAATTGAGCCTTCATGCATAACCCAATTGGGCACTCATACATAAATTAATTGGGTGTGCAAGCATGAAGAAATCAGTTCTCATGCATGAATCAATTAGGCACCCATGCATGAATTAACTGGGCAGGCAAGCAGAGCTAATTGTGTGCTCAGGCATGAGCTGATGGGACACTGAAGCATGAAATCATTGGGTACTCATGCATGAACAAGTTGGGTGCACACATGTGAATGCAGAAAACCCTGCAATTTTCTACCCTTTGCCTCTGAAAAACACATAGGACCTGTTTCAGCATCAATCCATTAGAAACTCTATTTTCAACATCATCACAGTCTTAATGTAGCCTAATTCTAAGCTCCACTCTTATTCCTGTGGAACAGGCAGTAGGAATATTCACTGTTGTGCATGCTTTGACCAGCACAGCACTACAAGGTGCTCATAATGAACAAGAGCCTCCCTTTTCCTCTGAGCACTTGTTAACACTTTTTTTTAGCAGACTTCTTTTATTGTAAAATCAGAGACCCTCAGCTCAACTCTCCATGTCTACCAAGTGCTTCGGAGCTCTCTGGAGACCTACTTAGTGGATACAGTCCCCCACAGCACAGCATCGCTCCTGGGCTTTTCCAGCCACAATGCTGCTCTTGAACCTCTGACTGCAGACCACTCCAGCAGGATCTTGAAGCTGACCCCATGCTACCTCTTCCCAGTCACCTTCCCATCCCTCAGGACCTTGTTCCATTAGTGTTGAAATCTCCATTTCCCACACGGTTACATACCACTTGCACCCATACTCTCCAGACATGATGGACAAACCACAATGCTCCAAATGCCCAATATCACAATCAGTACTCCTTCCTGACCCTCAAAGTCACTCAAGTTATTGCAGTTCCAGGCCATGTCAAGTGCTGCCTGCATTCTTCACTAATTACTGTAGAGCACAAAACTGCTGCAACTGGGGCAGCTTTTGCTTAAGTTACTGCTAGTTAACACAAATTTATCTCTAATCAGGCTCAAGTACTGAGAGAGTACACACTTAACTAAGCACCTTTTTGCCCTCTCTCCTAGACTCCACTTAAGCTAAATATACGTTCCTAATCTCAACCTCTTTTTTGCACCACTTGGTTTGGCCCAATCATCTCATTGAACTAGTGGGCAATGCAGGAGGCTCGGGGCCGTGTACACAACAGTTTCTTCTGTCTCCCAGTGCTTCATGTGTCTCTCTAGGTTTCTTCCACCTTCTGGCTTCCCAATGTCACTGTGCTGACATAGGTCACCCACAGCCACATTCAGAGTCTCCTTGCCCTGCTGAGTGTTGCCCACAGGCTACAGTGATTCAGGAGCATCCTCTTCCATACATGTCTTCTCTGTCATCTTCCTGTCCTCTAAGGAGCTCTCATTTTGGGAAAGCATACCAGCTTTTAGAGCCAGCTGCCACCTGCACAGAGCAGGTCCTGGCTGCCTCCCACACTGATTATGCTGGAACCTCTGGATGCCAAACCCTGCCATGTGTGTCCAGTGTGGGGGAACTCATGGTGCACTTGGGGGATGAACTCATTGAGTCCTCATGTATGCACTAATTGAGCATTCATGCATGAGAAAATTGGATGCTCATACAGATCTAATTGGACTCTCAAGCATGAGTTGATTGGGCTCTCAAGCATGAACTAATTGAGTGCTCACGCATGAACTATTTGTGCAATAAAGCATGCACTAATTGGGCACCCATGCATGAAGTAGTTGTGTGATCAGGCATGGACTAATAGGGAGATCATGAATTAGTTAATTGGGCACCCATCCCATGCATGGACTAAACTGGCACTCATGCATGAACTAATTAAGTGCTCATGCACAAATGTAAATGTAAATCCTACAGTTTAATCTCAACACTTTTCATCCTTTACCTCTACAAAATACGTATTTAAGAGATGGTTCAATACAAATACATTACTATCTCTACTTTCAATATCCTCACAGTCTTAATATTCAGCAATTATAAAATTCATATTTCATCCCTGCAGAACAGACAGTAGGGATTAACATCATAGCAATCTGTATACATGTTTTTTAGAATTTTGTTCCTTGCCCCACAAGTCACATGACAATGGCTCACAACATAGAAGCACTTAGCTTGAAAAGGAACCTTAAAATCCATTTACTTAACACTACTGAGCCCCATTTCTACACACTCAGAACACCTTACCCATCACAAACTCTACCCTTTGTTCTGGTGGACCAGACTTTAAGGTGTTAAAATGATAGCAAAATTCATATGCACTGAGTAAAATTCTACCCCCGCCTAGAGGAAGCTTGACTACAGGGTTTATCATCATCACAATCTACACTTTCATCCGTTACAAGCTCTACCCATGATCTTGTGGACTAGATTATTGGGTCAACCTTATCACAGTCTGACTACACATACTCTACACAAACTTTAAATCCCATCCCCATGAATCAAACTGTAGGGATTAATACTCAGCCTGAATGTGTATTATACCCCTCAGGGAATACATTGCAAGGCTCACTGCATTCATGCATGAGTGTCCCATGAAGCCACACAGGGATGGCCCAGCTAGTTCCCACTTGAATGCTCATTAAGCTCACACATGAGCACCCAATAAACCTGTGCATGAGTGCCCAATTCATTTATGCATGGGCACGCAAATCATTCACAACTGAGCAATCTATCAGTTCATTCATGAAGGTCCAATCCATTCATCCTTGAGTGCCCAATGCACATGGGGACACAATTTGCATCCAACTGCCAAATTAACTTATGCCACGCCACCCAAGTAGTTCATGCATGAGCACCCACTTAGTTCATGCATGAGTGTCCTGCAAATTTACACTTGATTATCCAATTAATCCCTGCATGAAAGCACAATTAATTCATGCTTGAGCACTCGATTACCTCACACATGGGTATCCACTTGATTCAAGATGCCCTGCCAGCTCACACATCACTGCACATTAAGGTCACATATGATCACTGGATCTGTGCATCTTGCATGATGGCACAGCACAGAAACACCCAACTCACTCGTGCATGAACACTCAATTAGTGCATGCATGAGTGCCTGGTGATGTCATGAATGCTGCACTGGACTTCAGCACAGACTACAGCAGGACCAGTGTGGGAGATAGCCATGAACAAGTCTGTGTGGGTGAGGGGTGGGTATCCCTAAGGGATTGTGGCCCATGGGTGACCCACATCAAAGCAGGGACACCCTCAAAGGACTGTAGCCTGCAGGCAACCTGAAAGTCCCCCACAGCTATTCATATTTACTAATTCCCTTCTGCTACAAGCTGGTGGGAAGTCCTACTGATCTAGCAGCAACCTATATGGATCATCATATGAGGGAAGCATGGCAAAAGATGGGTGTGAGATGAGAAGCAAGGGTAATGCTGGAAGGCCAAAGGAATTGTTGACATGGGAAGTACTGTCATAAAGGTCTGAGAAGTCCCCTTGCTGCCATGTTTGGACTTGCAGGCCATACTGGGACTGTTCCTAGAAGAATGGAGACAGACAAGGCTGAAGTGAGGCAGAAAGCCCTTCAAAGCTGGGTTAAGGAATTGCAGATGCAGGGAAAATAGAATGCTCAGTCAACATTGTTGAGGACATGGAGCAATACACAGGACAGCTGAGCCATTTGGTGCACCATTTTATTGCCCAGGTTGAGAAACACCTGTGTTGCACCAGGAGAACAATCTTCACCACATGTTTTAGGTCTGGGAGAGGCCCTCCAGCTATTTGACTCATGAAGCTGATTGAGCTGGTGGTTTTCTTCACTTGTAAAATCTTCATCATCTGCTTTGTATGCCAGAGTATAGTAAATAAATGAAAAATTCTATTGTATTCTCAGCTTTGTTTTTTGCAAGAGCAAGGCATGAAATTTGTAGTATGTGTTCAGATTATCCTAATCCAAATACAGTCGACCCTCTTGCACTTCACACCCCCCCATATTGTGGCTTCACATTTTAGCAGCATGATTTTTTGGCGATTAAGGAGGCCACTTTCACAACTGCACATGCACAACCTGGCACGCATGAATATTCCATTAGGCAGCCATGAACATGCAACTCAACCCCCACAGCCACTGCAGTGGCCACACCTCCTCCTTCCAGCACCAGGAAGGTGGCAGCCACAGTGAGGCCACTCCCCTGGAGCAGCCATCGTGCAGTTATGGAAGATTTACACATTCTCAGGTGTCTGAGACTTCCTTCAGTGACTCTCCAGGAGATACTCATCTACCCCCAGTATGGAGAGACCAGGTCTACCCACCCCAAGAGACACCGGGACAGCAGCGCAGGTAGCTCCCTGCATCCATGTCCCTGGCTGAGCCGAAAAGGGGTTTTTCCCAGCATGGGGTGGCTGTGGGCACTGGGAAGGGCAGACACAAACAGTGATACACAGCAACACAGTGCCGAAACAGCGCGGGGGGG
>WEKX01002389.1:435329-520127 GCA_013390025.1 Pitta sordida | reverse complement strand
CATACTTAAACTTGTAAGGTTTATACAACATATTATGAATGAGTTGAACCCACAGAAAACCAATTTAATAGTACTGAATTTTTTCAGTTGGGGGAGCTATAGCTTCAGAAAATTGCATGCTAGCAAGGGGAAATGCCCCATTTGGACTTGATGGGTGAAAGAACAAATGCCAACTACTCAATGGTTTTCTTAGGTGTAACCCATTTCTTTAGCACAATAGTTTGTACAGAAAAACTCAAATCAACAAATTTTCCACCCAGGAAGCTGGTAGTTGAAACCCATACTTAAGGAAACAAAAAGGTAGACCGACTAGGCCTAATCCTCTCAAGTGGAGCATTTGTGAGTCAATGGCTGTGTTTATCTATAGTTTCTATACCTATTTCCCCAGTTTGGAGAGATAGGCAAGCTTACATCCTCCTCCCCCACCAAGGGCTACACCATACTTTTAGAGGAGAGGCTCTATTTTAAACTAAGCTGTATTGTTATAACTTTTATTGATTCTGAAATCAGTTGTAAATTCATAATCTTCAACATATTGTTTTTCACAAGACCCAACTGTAACACGGTCCACAGGTGTAAGAGGTGGCACATGCAATGTACATACATATTAACAGTGCTGTGGCTTGGCTACATTTGTTGCAGGGGCAGGGAGTGAAGTTTTTAAAAGCAGGAATTCTGATTGTTATAATATTAACCCATACAATCACAGTAATGAGGGTTGAAGTTTGTGGAGAGTACATACATTCAAACTGTGATAAAATTGACACATCTCTTCCTACTCATCTTCTTGATCTCAAGGATCTTGTTCAGGTAGCTTCAACCTCTATTTTCCAGTTGCTTATACATTGTTCACACCTACTCCCCCTCCAAGACACAAAAGCACAATTGCCTACAATTAAATTCCCAATACCAAAACCAGGGTTCTCTGAGGCTCAGAATCACTCAAATTATTCCAACTCCAGATCTTGCCTGGCCTGCATTTTCCAAACAATTACTGTCATGGGCATATTTACTGTTGCGAGCAAGACAGCCTTCACTGGGAGAATTTTTACTTAATTTACTGCAAATTGACTCAAACTTCTAATCACCAGTTTGATTAATGAGAAAGAAGAAAGCAAGTAATTAAACACTTAAGCACGCTTCCTCCTCCCCTCCCAGTTTAAGCTGCCTTGGCTTTTGCCACAGGTCCACCCCAACCTCATTGATGAGGGGATGGGCAGTGCAGGAGGGTTGGGGTGTCTGCATCATGGTTTGCTGCTGCTCTCTGCCTTTCACTGGCTTTCCTCCTTTTGAACTCCAGGCTTCCTACTCCAGCATGGACTGGATCAATGGCAACATAGCATTCCTGTTCTCAAGACACAAGTGATTATTTTTTTCAACCAGTGAAAACTGCAATTAACATTCTTCACTCTTTCTTCTTACCAATTATTCAGAAAGCCTTTGCAAACCACAGAATATTCTGATTTGGAAGGGACTCACAAGGATCAAGTCCCACTCTTAACACTGTCTCCCTGGCGGGAATTGAACCCAGGTCTCTCACACAACAGGTGGGGACACTTACCACTGTACTAAAGTGGATTTCGAAATGTTCACAGCATTCACAGGTGAATATTCAATTCAAAGGTGACGGCCTCAAGCACCTATGCAATGGTGAAGAATAACTTTTTATCCCTAAGGAACAGCACAAAACCAAAACAATCAGTGCATACTCAAAACACTGTGTGAAAGAAAAACCAAAATTAAGTACATAACTTAGGTTGTGAAGCACATCTCATTACCTCTTAGATTACTCTTATACCATACCAGGCATGCAAAATATTCAGAGTGCAACATGACTGCCTCCACCAGAAGGATAAGTCCTTTGCAGCAGGCAGCCTGTATTGTATTTGAAATCTTGGCCCATTTACTGCATGCTTCTGCCAAGATATATCCTAACTTGCAGCTGATTTTGAAATGCAAACCACTTAGCAACTCACCATGTTTTCTAATCTCCAAAATGCCACACTACCAACTAAAGGCAATAGGCTTAGGCCTTGAAATGCCAAAGTGTTAACAGAGTTGCATTGACAAAAACAGCATTTGTTTTGAAAACTCTTCAAACGTATTGATACCAGATTAGGGCCCAGAGTCTGTCAGCTGAAAGTTACTTCTCATGTTCCTCTCTGTGTTGACTGTTATACTTGCTAAAATGTCTCTCAAGCTATGCAAAGTCAGGAGGGGAAAATCTGTAAACTAATCAGAGTGAAAAATAAGGCTGATTTATGGCTGTGTCTTACCAATGCAGAACAGCTGGAATCAAGTTATGCCAGGGGAGGTTTAGACTGGATGTTAGGAAGGGCTTTTTCACAGAGAGAGTGATCTCTCAGTGGAATGGTCTGGCCAGGGAGGTAGTGGAGTCGCCATCCCTGGAGGTGTTTAAGAAAAGACTCGATGAGGAACTCAGTGACATGGCCTGGACAATGGGAGGCTTGAATGGATGGAGCGTGGTGCCCACGGTTCCAGGGTTGTGGGTTAAATCCCTGGGAGGGCATTCGCTTGGGAATTGAACTAGATGATCTGTGGGGTCCCTTCCAACTCAGAATAACCTGTGAACCTGTGAATTTGTGGCCATAATGCTTGTAAAAGTACCCTTGTGTGAGTTTAGGACTATCACATTCCCAGAGCCCTCTCCATCAGGGAAGGACCAAGTATTTCCTGACAGACAAGAGGAGAGCATCCACCAGTCAAAGGTTTGCCCAAAAGCATTTTCTGTGTCAGAAAGGAATGATGCTTCACATTGCTCAGATTTAAACCCTGTAAACACTGTTTCCTCTTCAAAAGTGTACAAATCAGTTTAACATGGCTGCCCACAATGGCAAATAATCATAATTTGTGTCAGCTAGCATCTTTGTGTTTTAAGGGAGCCTCCAGCAGGCATCTACATAGAGAAGAGCCAAAAATAAAGGGCTGAAAAATGGGAACTCTTCATTTAGTACTGCCTCCTGCTTATGTTGAAATGTGATCAGGATTGACAAAGAGGGATGGACAGTCTGGGCATATACTTAGAAGCAGATTGCCTTAGCGGCCCCATGTCCCTTTTTCCACCAGGCATAAACATGATCCCATCTCCCATGGCTGTCAGACTACCTGGAAATGCTGGCAGTGGTCACTCCATTCCTGGCACCAGGAAAATAGAGTGATACAGAGCAGGAAGTCTGTCCCCACTCCTGCAAGTGGAGTGAGGTTTTACATGGCCAGCAAGTCTCCTGTGCTCTGAAAAGCCACTCTGGGCTATTTATGTTAACTACACTCTTCTATCTCATCCTGCAGCTCCAAATTAGCATGAAAATAAGCGAACCCCACATCACAAGAGCCCAGATTTTAGATCCACTCTTTCCCTACCACAACCCGAATTTTGCATTCTGCTACAAGCTGACAAGATAATTGTTAGGTAATTACACTGTCTTCATTTCCAAGTGCAGCAAAGATGTAGCAGCAAGAGAACGCACGAGCATGATAAAAATTACATGTTTATCTACTTTTCAAAAATTATCCAGCAGGTGTGTATATTGCCAAATAAGTAGTAGGCTGAAAAGAAACAATGGCTGGAGAATGTTTCAGATCTCTCAAGAGCATCTGAATCTGGATGCCATGAGGAGCTACCAATGTGTGATCAGTGCTGCAACTCTCTGGCTTAAATAGACAAGAAAAAACATGACATATGTCATTCTTTGGAGCAAGCATTTTATAATAGTCGCTTATGNGGTTTCTTCTTTATGTTCACAACTCAGAACCTTACCAGAAACATCTTCAGGATATCTGAAGAACACTCTAGCTCCATTGATTTGGATGTTGTTCCAAAGCTGCCTCTACTTTTGCATCAGCACATCTGCAGCTTTTCATCCCGTTTTGAATACTTCCTCTATTAGACATTCAGTGCCCGAAGAGCAATATCTGGAGAATCTTCTCAGCTGAAAGGCTAAAAAGAGCACTGTGAGTAGACAAAATGTCAGAACACCTTTATTTTAAACCAAAGACTGACGATACAGGACTCTAACCAAACCCTAATCCAGTAAGAATTTATCCCAGCTAAACTCAAGAACCTGGCTGTATATTGCAGCATCATAATTTGAAGTTCAATCACTTTGAAAAATAAACCACTTGGAGGAAATAAAAATGTGCAGAGATGGATTATCTTAAGAGTACCAGTATTCTTTTGACTGACAGAGGAAGGATTCTCAGGACATCTTCCCAAAACCAGGAAAAACATAGCAAGGCCTCAAGCTACGCCAGGGGAGGTTCAACCTTAACGTTAGGAAGCGGTTTTTCACAGAGAGAGTAATTGCATATTGGAATGGGCTGCCCAGGGAGGTGGTGGAGTCGCCGTCCCTGGAGGTGTTTAAGAGAAGACTGGACGAGGAGCTTAGTGACATGGTCTAGCTGGGGGGTGTAGGGCTGGATGACCCTGGGCCCCTTCCGGCTCGGAGTGACCTGCTAGACTGTGAGGCATCTAGGTTGGTGTTACGCTCTGGGATGTGCTCTCGGTCTCTGTACAGGTGTTAGATGGTGAGTTGGACTAGATGATCCTTGTGGGTCCCTTCCAACTCATAATATTCTGTGATTCTGTGTGATTCTGTGAAGACACCACACCATGTCAAAGAACCTTGTCTCATCTGCATAAGGATGGTGCCATTTTCTCAACCTCCTTGATACCACAATCCAAGAGCACTTTGTAATATTGGTGATACAGGTAAACTGAGGGTTTTTCAAATAACCCAGGGAAAGGAAAGGTGAAGGGAGAAAACTATGGCTGACAAGAATCAGCCAGCTCCTTCAGTGTTAGATGAGTTCATTCAGCTAAAGACTGAGCCATTTATATATTATTTTCCCCTACGGAGAAGTAAGTCAAGTTGTCATCATAGAAATTCTTTTGGGGGTGGCTTGCTAAAGCAACCTCGATGAACCTTGCTATTCATCACAACAAGTACATTTGAGCACTGCAATCCCCAATAAATCAAAACATGCAGGATGCAATTCTTAATTGACACAGTCGAGTTTACACTCTTCTCAAACACCACCCTTAGAAAAAAACACCACAGAGGGTGCCAATTACCCTGCTGGTGCAAATGAGTGAACTTCCACTGAAGATTGAGACATTTCAGCCAATGCAAACAAGTGAAAAGGTTGGATCTTGTCCTGTTTCTCCTCCTGCTTAGAGTGGGTTTTAGATCATGCAGTGTTCTTGCAGGATGAGCAACAATGAAACAGTTGTCTCCTAAAGAAGCTTTCATACAGAGGTTTGCAGTCCTTGGTAAAGTGAATTTCATTGCCAACAGGTTTTTATTCAGGCAAAGGAAGAAGTGACTTGTTCAAGCCCCCAAGTTAAACAACAGCCATACAAGTATATGCCCAAGCCCTGGAGACCAGACATCAGGGTGGCTGTTTCAGAACTATGTTTAACCAAATAGCTTTTCAATGAGAGACTTGAAAATGAGGAACTTTTTCACTTTTTTTTATATTGCTCAAAACCACAGCTACCACACTGAGACACATTTCTGAGCTTTAAAAAAAGGCTGCTTTCAACATTCTTAATTTTCACTGTTTATAAGCCATGACTTTACAGAATGATTTTTTTTTCCTGTGTAGTTGAATATGCCCTGTATCTAGAGGGTAATTTTGACTTTAATCTGCTCTAAATGCTAGGATGTTGGACAAGTGAAGCATTTGATGGTGATGATAATGAGTAGCCCATTAAAGGTAATTTTTAAAAAGTTAATGAGCTCTCACCAAGGGAGCAACATGTACGATAATGAAAAACGTTTGCATAAAGAATATAGCTTTCTTGCTATTTATTTTACTTTATAGAGAATCTATAAAACTTTTTAATATGTCTTCAATTATTTCAGCAGTTTAGATGATGCTTGAATTTTATTTTCATTCTTGCTTTGCCATAGGAGGTTACAGAAATTTAGTTTCCTAAGGAAACCAACTGATATCTCAATTAATCACTCTCTTTTACCACCATGTTCCCTATTAAGCATCCAGGGATTCAATTTTTTCCCCCTGCTTAATTAAGAGAAATCAGCAACAAAGTGATTTAATGATAATGACTCTTGCCACTTTTTTAGCTGTGTGGTCACTGTTAGCCACTATTTGAGTTCACCAGCATAAATAAAGCCCTTCAGTGATTAAACAAAGTTAAAGTAGCAATAAATTAAGCTTGCCATGTACACTTGGTTAAACCTTTAGCCAACACAAATACAAGCAGCCTTTTGCTGTGATTTGCTTGGTACAATGATATCATACATTTCCAAACAGAACATCAAGACCACAGCCAAAAAGCTAACACAATTCCCTTATGTGAATCAAATTACAACAATCTAGAGTTTGTTGCACTGGCTGTTCAGTTTCTGGCTTCTATGCCATCTCCTCTCATGTGACCACGTTACAAAATAATCCATATGGTGATCTCAATTTTGCATTTTCGGCATGATTATATTTTGGCAAGGGGACTCCCCATGTCATCGCTTTCTAAAGGAATGCTTTGAAAGTTACTGAAAAGTCAGAATTTGCCAGCTCAGAGTCAAATCCAACCTTCTCCTCCTAGGAAGAATAAAGGCTACAAAGAGCTGTGTTCAGAAACAGGCAGAAAGGCAAAAAAGCTGGAGTTGAGCTAACCAGAGCTAAACCCACACAGGGCTGATTAAAAGGGGCTCTACCTCTTTGAATAACAATTTTTTTTAGGCGATGTAGAGGACAGCAAGGCAGGAAAACAGGACAAGGAAATTCATGTTATCTTAGATTTTCTCAAAGCAGGCCTCGATCATAATTCTGCTCACCTGATCCATTAGAGCACCTCCCAGGGAATGTATCTACACTGCAGGACAACACACAGCTCAGAGACACCTGAGCTACCTTCACAGTAAGCAGGTTCTTTGTTGAGCACAGCTGCAATCACTAGTAGCCATCTCAGAACGGGGTTCCCTGAGTTCATCATCATCATCATCATCATAGTAGGTCAGAGGCTCAAACCTGCACAGCAAGGCAACACCTGAAACCTTCTCTTAGAAGTAAGGCTGCTCCTCCTGAGGGGTTTTTATGCCCTGCAGGGCCAACTCTGGCCAGCTGGGACTGGCCAGAAGCAGTTGAACAGCAAAGCATGAGGCTCCTATTTGAATGAGAAAGGAAGATCCTCAGCTGGATCCTATCAGGTCGTGCTAGTCTTCCTACTCACAGCAGAGGAATATCACTTCTTGTGTACCTGCAAATAGCCCTTCCCAAAGCACATTGTCCAGCTTTGTTGGACTACAGCACAGCTAACATTGCTGCTTGTAAAAAAAAAAAAAAAAAAAAGCCAGAAATATTGGCGGATGGTTTAACCCAGAACTACAATTTACTTCTGAAGTGTCATACTCTTGTTTGTTCTCTAGTAAAAATTTTCTTCACTAAATATAGCAAAAACAACTAAACTTCTTAATGCAGGAAAGAATCAAATGAGAAATAGCATCACAGATATTTTATTGATCCAGAAATGAGGAAAGTATGAGAGAGAGGGAATACTCTCTGAGCCTGTGTGCATGACACAGGATTTAAAAAGGAGAAAACTTAATAACTAATTGGTTATAACTTTATGATGTAGCCTTAAAAATGGCAATAAGAACATTTTGCCTCAACCAGTTTTGTGCTGAGCTGTATAATTTGATGTCACTTTTTATTTATTTTTTCATCATGGAAGTCTTGTTGAAAGAGAAGTACTAGAAAAATATGGCGAGGTTCATCTTCACAACAGATTAAACTTTTACAGTATTTTAAAAATAAAGAGATAGAGCAAAGTCACTCATATATCAGCTTTTCTATATTCCCTCTTCATTTTCCTAAGCCTGTGTTGAGTAATAAATCTTGCCTACTAAATCATGACATATTAAGATGAAAAGGATTTCACATTGGTTTTCTCCCCTCCCTTTCTTGTTATTATTCCTTTTGAAAGATCTGTAAAGGGCTGAAATATCATCCAGGCCTCTGTGAAGCCAATCAGCACAATGCTTATTAGGCACAACAGAGAAGATGTGATCTATTTTTAATTAAGCCATCTTTGAACAATGCAACATAAGGAACCTGGCTTTTGAACTGCAAGGCAATCAGTGAATGGATGGTGAGTGAATTAAAAGTAAACAGGAGGAAGAATTCCAAACACAGGGAAGGATCAGAGGTAGTTTCCAGGAGGGGAAAAAAAAAAAAAAAAGAAAGAAAAGAAAATGCATTACACCACAACTTTTCTCAAGGAAAAGAAAAAAATTACAATTTTCTTATTATAATTTTGAGGGTACTTTTCATCCCCTATTTTGCCTCACTTTTCAAAGCCACTTCAAGTTGTTTGTAGAAACAATTTGTTAGCAAATACATGGTTCAGCTCTGCCTGGAACATTAGAAACAGCAACATATATACAACACTTACTGATGTTTAAGTATCAATCAGATTGTGTATTATTCGAGCAGAGTACACATTCAAGTCCACTTTACACCGTTATGGAACAGACTAAACAAACCTGACCTCAAGAGTGACCCTCATAGGATCCCTAAAGATTGCAAATGTATAGTAGGCAGTCACCATGAGACTTTTACAGCCTGGTAATGGCATGCAAATGACACTCTGTCTCTGTAAGGCAGCCAAATTCTGGGGTTGTATATGAGAGTAATTTCCTGAAGAATTTGGGGAAAATGTGATACTTTTCCTTTCATGTATGAAATTCACAACATCTCCTCACAAACTTATCGCCAAGCCGTACTGTTCCCTGTAGCAGCACCTCTCCAAAACTCGCCCTCTCTAAGTGGGGTGCGCATGTTTCCCTGAGACACAGAGAGAGCCCAGTGTTCTGAGACCCATTTCCACACTCAGGGAAACATGCTGAGCACTTCCCTGAGCTATCTGTGTGAAGTATTCTCCTCCAGAGCCCAGCTTCAGGTAGAAGATCAGGAGAGATGTTCTGAATTGCTCTGTGGAGGATCCATCCTTTCTTTCCAACATTTATACAGTGTACAAGAAAACCAGCTCCTTAAAATCAGTAAATGGGAATCCTACTTGTAAGCCTCAGGAATGCTGCTTTTTTTTTTTTAACAGAATATACAGAATGGAATGGCTTGGGCTGGAAGGGACCTTTATGGATGGTCTAGTTTAAACTGCCATGGGCAGAGACTTCTTTCACTAGACCAGGTTGCAGAGGGTTCAGCTTGAATGAAGATGTCTAGTGGGTCTCATGCCAGTGCAACAGGTGAAGGTTTAGCTTTGGTTGCTCTATCACTGAAGATTAGGCCAATTTTCACAACAGCAGCCACACCTATATGTCACAGATGTAACTTCTTGTCCACACAGTTCATATATATCTTTCTTGGCAATTTCAGCACTGTAGCTGTGTTATTCCAGTTTTGCTTCAAGGCTTCCACGGCAGCTGTGTATACATTTGCCATAAATCAGCTTATCTGTTCCCACTGGAGCTCTCAACAGAGGGAAAGAGACAAGGAGGGAAAGGTTAATGTGTCTTTCACAAGCCTTTGTACTTCTATGTACCCTGGCTAGTAAAGGACCGGGATCATCCTGGCATAACGCAGAGGAACCCACTTGTGGTTCCACCCTGGACTTTGAGGGAACAATCCACCCTGCTCAAACTGAGTAGCAGCTCCCAAAGGACAGCCTGCAGTGGCCATGCTCCCTCACTCTGTTTTTATGAGAGCTCACAGATGAGCATCTCTTTTAAGACATGCTTATGACCACGGGGACTCAGAAGGGCTTTTTTTCCTCCCTGCCTGGCCATAAGGCTTCCACCCTCCACTGGGGATTTCCCTAATATTACCTGTGCTTTTACCAGGCTGTTGACGCGTTGCCACAGTGTCCTCTGGGCACAGACACTCCATGGGTTACTAAAACCAAAACCTGAAGAAGAGTGCAGAGGCAACACTTTTTACACTATTTTTCAAGGGGTATATTTATATTCATATTACACAACTGCTTTCACCGGATCTCCCTTGCTATAAAACACAGGTTACCACCTGAAAATAGGACTGTACAACAAGGCCAAAGCTGACTAATTATTTGGCCCAACAGATGAGGATTCCTCTGCTTGCGGTGAAGGCAGTAAATGGAGACACTGGGAAGCATTGCCAAATGCAACAAAGCAGTGTTGATTTAGCATATCTGCTCTGTGGAGCACTTAGACATGGAGCTTCATTTGGAATGTGCATTTATCTTCCTCAGGGTACTGCTGCTTAAAGTTAACCTTACAAAAGGACTACACAAGGGCTACAGGGATCAAACACGTTGGGCTCCTGTGCTTTTGAACAGAAGAGATTCAGGGAGATTTCATCACTTTCAAGACCCACTCTAACATTTCTTCCTTTTCCTGGTGCCTCTCTTTCTTTCCTATTCTCAGAATCACACTGTTAGCAAATGGGTTTCTTCCAATATATAACATTACAAATCTACGTGTATTTTCCTTTCCTCTGCAGTTCCAGCCTCTTCTGGGGAATTAAGTTATGCATACTGCATGAAAATAGGACCACAGGCTGGGCCCCTACAAGCTGCTAATTGAAAACCTTGTCAGAATTAGGAGGAAGTGGCAAGAAACTTGGCAGGCCCTCATGCTCTTCATGCTGTACTCAGCTCTTGGTACTTATGAATGGCTGTTCTGCAGTACTTTGCAGAGGTTTACAAGTTGTGCCAGTGTTGTCTCTGCAATTACAGAGCAACGTGTTCTTCTCTATGAGCTAAAAAAGAGAAAAGAGTATTTAGATTCAGAAAGCCACATCCAGAGTTTTTCATCCAGGTAATACTGCTGCTGAAATGAAAGCGAAGAAGACAGCAGGTGAGAGTTCACATCAAACATATTAGACATGTGGTTACCAGCTACAGAAAAGGGTGATGAGGCAATATTATGCTTCAAAAAAAATCCATGTACTTGATTCCCAGCAAAGATGATCTTTGGCTGGAGTAGGTAAGAAAGTGCAAGAAGGCACAGGAGAGATGGCTGGACCTGGTCTTGCAATTCTCAGTTGAATCCTGCTTCAAAACACCAACTCACATGGGAGCTGGAGAATCCAGCCCCATAAAAAATTACTACAAATTACCTGATGTGAAATGCTTACATTATGAAAACCAGGATGATTTTGCATCTGTTAATGAGGATAATGAGTAATATATTCAGGCAGCAGACGTGACAGCTGTCTGTATGTTTTTAGGGGCATGTATTTTTAGATGCCATTTATCTCCAAACATATTAACATGCTTCCAAAGTGCTCCAAATCTCCAAAGCTTAAGAATGCAGGTTAAATTTCTTTCTGCCTCTGTATCACTCAGTTACATCACTGTCTCATTATTTAAAAGCTCTCACAAATCTGCCACTCAGATCCTCAGCTAAGGGCCATGGTAAAGGGAAATGGCTAATGCCAACGTGAAACAAAGCAAATTTGAAATCACAGTCCACTGAAACATTGCCTAAATCCAACTGCACTGCCTGCTGCTCCATTTTAACTAGTTTAATCACTGGCTGACCAAGCAGGGCTTATAACTGTTAAGGAATATGTTAGTACTTTTTCTCCTACTTTTCAAAACGAAAGATTTGCAACACAAACTCCAATTTTAAGACAAAAGTCACTCTATTAAATCTTAACAGATGTTTCTCAAGTTTAGAAGATTAAGAAAGATTTCAGCATCAAAAATCAAAGAAAATATTCTATGACCTTAAAAAAGGATAAATCTCAAAGCTCTAAACAAACCAAAAGTCCACTTTGACAGCTGCATCTGACTGAATTGATGAGATGCTATTGATGTTTGGATTAAACTATGCCCCTGTGATCAAGTACTCAAACATGGGATAAAAGAGGAATATATTCTTTAATCCCACCAACTAATTTTGTGTAGGCAGCAATTGCAGAAAGCAGTGGTTACAGAACAAACGTTAGAAGTGGCTTCACTTTTGCTTATTGACAAAGCTATTTTTATTTCATTAATTCACCAAGTATACTACCAGTGTTTAAACTAACACGGCAAAATCTATATCAAGCACAGTATTCTCTAGAAACAAATCACTGAAAATTTCAAAGTCATTAAAGATTGAATCAATAGGATATGATTCTGAAGGGCTAGGAAGATGCAGTGCTAAACTATAATAGAAAAATTAGATATTGATTTTTTTACATAATCTTGATAAACAAAGTAAACAACACACGAGATTCCAGTTCTGTGTTTATGGAATATACAGAATGGAAAAGGAGGCATTAGAAGACACTTAGGCATTTTTTTAATTACTGTCTTCACCTATTACTCTGTAACCCTAGAAAGTTGCCACCTCTAGACAATTACATGACATCTGCTTTCCAAAATTCATAGCAAGAGAGGAACTGAAGAAAACCTAGGCTGCAGGTGCCATCTCACTAGAAATCCTGGATACCTGGATCCTCATCGGACTACAACTGGAGAAGGCCTTTGAGGTAAACAAGAATCAGACCCGTAATTCATAAACAGTGGCGTTGCATCCACTGTTGTGCCCTGGGATGCCTCCTGGAGTTCACCCCCATCATAAGAAGGATATGGTGTGAAGGAATGGGAATGATTCTGGCTCTTTGCAGAAAGTCCAGTCCCAGGCTGACACTGAATTGCACCATGAATCACCCATATATGAAGCTTTGCAACCTGAGCAAACACCTAGACACACCATTTTCTGGAGTAGAATGTGCAGTTTTGAAAAAAATAGCCTCTCAGGACATAGGGATTCCAGATCTGAAGATGGCAGGTACAAAAGGAGGGAAAATTTGCAGGTACTGTGATCCCCTGGAATTCGCTGGGGGTCGGGTCTGGGCAGTTATGAAATCTATGAAGATACCAAACCCATGAATATTCAACTACTCCTCGCCTGGGGCGGTCCTGGGAGTGTGGCTCACACTGTAGCACCTCATTAAAGTGGAAGAAGCGCCCCTTGGTTCTTCCTGGCCATGAAATCCGGGCTCTGGGACATTCTGCGCACGTGTGTGGTCTCACAACTCACTGAAAATCCAACCGCGATTAATGGAATACGCGGATATGCGAGCCGTGAATATGCGGGGGATCACTGTAGCAACTTTGTTTTCCAAACAAAGCTTCTTTGCTCATGCACACTAAACAATATCAGAACAATTTTTTCACTTGAGGCACTCACCAATGTGATTCTGAAATAATTTACTGGAGAATTATGTAATTTTCAGGGACTAACCTGTAAATCAGTAAATATCTACTGTGAGAATCCTTTCACTAAAATAAAGGGCAAAAAGACATCCTGAACAAAGGAAAACAGTCAAGGTAGGCAGCCATTCTTGGGGGCGGGGAGGGGAGGAGGGGAGTGGGGGGGCTGAATCCTTTCAAGTGAGTGACAAACTTCTCACTGATTTCAAAAAGACCCAGACTTCACCTCTAATTCTTTACTCTTCTGCCTCTTCTTGTTACTTCTGTTTCTCTTAATAGCTGCTTTTTCCATACTGGTAAGGAACACCTACTTTCAGATCCAGATTTGCACACACTGGTATTTTATTGTGCATGTATAGGAAGAAGAAAGTTTATAATTCTGAGAACTGAGCCAAGCACCTCCAAGCTGAACCAAATTAACCCATACATTTTACAGGATTAGGCCCAAATTAGTCAATAGCAGCTGCCCTTGCATTTAAGAGAGGCAGCAAAAGTGACAAATGATACCATGAGCCATAAAAAAGAAGAGTGAAAATAACAGATGGTGTCTTCACCTGACTTAGAAACCTAAAAAAAGTGTATTCTCAGCTTCAGAATAGTTGAGACTCCTCCTCATTTCTTCAAACACAGTTAGATGAGCATTTCCAGGAAGAGGTTGGATGAAAAAAATACTTTACATTGTTATCGCTTTAGTCTGTCTTTATAGTCATGTGAGCCTGAAGGATGCAAAACCACAAAATAATATGACTGTAAAACACCAGATGAAAAAATTGTATGTGGTAATATGTTATTTATACAATAGTATTATGTTTCCATGTTGTAGAAAAAGACATAGAATGTTGGCAAAATGTTTGAGCTTATTGCTGTTTTGGCTAGGGTTTTTTATTATCAGCTGGGTGAAATAAATCTTTGAAACTTTTATTCAAACTCATTTTAATTCACAAATATATCTACTTAGGCTCCCAGAGTCATAAACATGAAACCAAGCAACACCACTGGTTATAATTTATATAGATGGTCTGTGGCTATTATGCAAAGACAGGTTTTACCATGACAATTATACTTAGGTAATTCTGACAGTTTTCTTTGTGTTGCTAAGGAATTCTGTAAACAAACCAAATAAAACCACAGAGTACTTCAATGGCAGTGACAAAATTTTGTAGCCACAATACTGAGAATATGGTCTAATTATTCTATAAACACACTTTGATTTGTTTACTTCAGTGTCAAATTAACTTCAAATATGTACCAACAGTCACTGATTTGATACGGTATACAATGCTGCCAGTGACTGCCTTCATTGTGGTGTGTGTAAATCTATCTCTTTTTAAAAGGGGTTCATTTCTGAAAGCGTCTCTGCTGTACATTGTGAATACTAAACAGGGAAACATATATGCAACTTATTTAAAAGAAAATTATTTCCAATTAATTTTGCTATGATCCAGTGGGTTTTGGTTCCATTTTATTTTTCCTTTTGCACAGCAGAAGGGATATTTTTTAGGATGATTAATAACTCATGGTGTGGAGAAATAAATTATAATCTCACTGAGGGAAAAAGCAAAACTAACCTCATCTCTGTCCATGCAATTGTTCTGAATCAGTAGATTGTGCTACTTTAAGAGAAATATAGATCTTTGACTGTTATAATCAATCAATGAAAGTGGGACAAAATCAAGTTTTTTGAGCAACAGCAAAGAACACAGATCCTGAAGAGATGCACTGAAGAAGCAGATGATTCGAGTGTTTTTAATTTTTGTGCAGTGTTTACCAGAACTGTAGTGCAGCGAAAGCACCAATGTCTTACAAAAGGACTCTGATGTGGGATTTCTGTACTTTTTGAGGGAACTCTCTTCCAGGAAGCAGTATAGGAGTTGCTGCATATCAAGATCATCACTGGTGGCAAGTAATTCGGCAAAGGCAACCACTGCTCTGCAAAAATTACTTTGTGCACATCACAACTTAGAAAACTCTGGTTTGTATCATAAAATGTCTTCCATAGAGAAGGACCTTCAAATGGTTTACAAGCTGCACAGTCTATAGACAAATCAGAAGCCCTTCCACTGAAACAAAGCCAGCTCAAGATAGGAGGAGGCTGCAGAGGAGGAGTGGCATCTGCAAAACTAAATAAGATAATTAAGCAGAAAAAAGAAAGCTTGTTAGTTCCATATTCTGCCAGTGGCAGAATGTAAATAGGCAGCCATTACTGCCCATTTACAGAATCACAGAATCACAGAATCACAGAACATTATGAGTTGGAAGGGACCCACAAGGATCATCTAGTCCAACTCACCATCCAACACCCGTACAGAGACCAAGAGCACATCGCAGAGCATAACACCAACCTAGATCCCTCACAGCCTAGCAGGCCACTCCGAGCCGGAAGGGGCCCAACGTCATCCAGCCCTACACCTCCCTGCTAGACCATGTCACTAAGCTCCTCGTCCAGTCTTCTCTTAAACACTTCCAGGGATGGCGACTCCACCACCTCCCTGGGCAGCCCATTCCAATATGCAATTACTCTCTCTGTGAAAAACCGCTTCCTAACGTTAAGATTAAACCTCCCCTGGCGTAGCTTGAGGCCGTGCCCTCTCGTTCTGGTGTCGTCAGCCTGGAAGAAGAGGTCCACACCCATCTGGCTGCAACCTCCCCGCAGGTAGTTGTAAACAGCAATGAGGTTGGGACTTATCCACTGGATAATGTCCCACAGGCAGGAGCGGAGATGTGGGACCTGTCCCAGAAACCAGAAGAGATTAGAAGTTAGTAATGAGAGATATCATGTCACTCACGTCCAGTGACTGGCAGTACTCATGTCTCAGGACTGGACTGGCAATTTTTCTCCTCCTGGTCATAAAGTTTTGTGGTTTCAGCAGGCCAGGAAAAGGCAGTAATAGATGCTGGAATTTCTTCAGGAGACCAAACACCTGTTCTTCCCTCTCTGGAAATAAAGACCTGCAATGAGGTGGAAAAGATGAATCTCCATTTTCTAATCTTCACAATACCAGGCCTTTCAGAAGGTCTGTGTGAGACAGTGACTCCAAGAGAGAGGCATACATCCTGCCACATGGCTTTTCCACCATGGAGCGTGTGACTGCATCCCAACCTGTTTACGCCAGCTGTCTGCTGTGACAAAGAGCAAAACATTTCTCTTGCAATAACTGAAATGTCAAAATAGTGAAGAAAATCACTGGAAGTTTTGAGGATCCTGCAGGCATTTCACTTACCTCACCCTGTAAAGGAGGTTTCTCAGAAAAAAAAAACAAGACACATTAATACAACAATATTTAAAGATGGATGGAACGACCTCCTGTGAGTGATTTGGGAAAACAAGGCTGGCTGGGCAACTGATGACAGTGTTGGGCTGGCATCCTTTCTGGCTTTGGCCAGAAAGAGACAATAAATAAATGGATTCTAGGGTAAAACAATTGTATAGTTAAGATGTGAAAATGTCACTAAAGAAGGCTCCTTATTTGCCTTTATCCTCAAGTGTTGTGAAGAAATAAATTGAGGAAATGAACTAGAAAAAGTTCACAGGGTCAGCCCTCTAGGATGTACAGACACCAGTTCTGCTCAGCTTGCTTCAGCCCTCTGGTCTCTACATAAACACTTGCTGAGGTGTCTTGCTCCTGTTCTGCTATGGAACACCTAAGGACCTCACAGAGGTCTCAGTGTCTGGGAGTTGTGGAAAGGATTAACATGGATGTAGTCATCAGCAAGACTCCACAGTGGATTCCAGTGTTTCCAGCAGTGCACCTCAAATGACACTAAGCAGGAACACAAGGGCTCATGCCCTTTAAAGGACTAAAAGCTCAAAGAAGAAAATACTGGATTTACTGTCGTTAAGCTGTAACAATCCAGGGACTTGTGGAGGACTTAGAGTTTTAATACTTGTAAGGTAGAAATTGTGGAAATTAGCAGTGAAGTTGTGAAAATGAGAGGTTATTATAACAAAGCCTCTATTTAAGGGATAATGTTCTTGGCACAGAAATATACAAGGCAATAAATGCATTAGTAGGTGATTATATTCCCAAAGCAAAAACTGCAGTGATGGCTGAACAAGTAACCACAAAAACTGCTATAAAACAAGGGAAAGGATAAAAGCCATGATACTGCACCTTCTAAAAATATTTCATCACATACATTACTTTTATCCATTACTAGTGCATTTAAGAGTATTGTGTTTCATCGTTCTTAGTGTTTCCATATTTACCCGAGTAGAACAGATGAAGTCTAAAGGAACTCAATTCAGAGATGGGTCTTGAGCACCTGACCCATTTGATAGCCACTGGTAAGGATATACAGAATGTTTGTAGATCAAGTTCATGATCAGGGAAACATTTTCAGCATCTCCACAAGCACTAGAATATAATAAGAAATCAAGGCCAAAGTACTGTGGGGAGACTCCCTCATGATGGGAAGAAGAGAGGCAGGCACTGATCTCTTCTCTGTAGTGACCAGTGAGATGACCCTAGGTTGTGTCAGGGGGATTAGGCTGGATATTAGAAAAATGTTGTTCACTCAGAAGGTTTGGGCACTGGAACAGGCTTCCCAGGTAAGTGGTCACAGCACCAAGGCTGATACAGTTCAAGAAGCATTTGGACAATATTTTCAGGCACCTGGTCTGTCTCTCGGGGATCCCCCTGTGCAGGGCTAAGGGTTGGACTCATTGATCCTTGTGGGTCCCTTCCAACTCAGCATATTCTGTGATTCTGTGACCATCTTCACAGAAATCTGTGATCCAACCTTCTGTGGGCATTTCCACTTGTACAGATCTCTGCCTCTAGGACTAAGCCCTAGGTCAGCCCATCAGGCTGAATAGAGTATGGAGAGCAAATCCCTCCTCCCCATCCTTAGTTCTTAAAAAAGCGTCTCCTTCCCACTTATACAGGGTGAATTTCATCCAAAAGAAATAACTCTCCCAGCATACAGCCCATACCCTTAGCTGAAGCAAAGCAAACTAAGAAAACTCAGCAAAGGCTGCATCTTCATCTTTCCTGTATTTCGTACTTTTCAGCTTGGGGCTCTGATGGATCTTCAGCTCTTCCAAGCCTGCTAACAAGGATTCCCTTTTTTCCCTCATTATGTATGGCTGAAAAACTGTAACTGTTTCACCAGCCATGAGCCTCTCTTCCATTATTCCTCACTCTGTCACGTCACTATAAGCTTGTTTTATGTGTGTGGAGCACACACTAACCCCAGGCTACACTTAAACTCACTTGGAAATGGGAGAAGGATGCAACGTTCCATTGTTAAGTGCAAGTTCCCAAGAAAATTATTTCTCTCCTACAATTTGCATTGACTGCCAGTAAGTTTCCATGAGGGGAGTTGTAATGGAGCTGATTTTGCCCTATAAATCACTGCTTACCTTGCGGTCTATCTACCTGGCAGTCTGTCTACTCTCTTAATATCCAAGGAGGGGGTGCTGGAGCCTCTGGAAGGACTAGTTCAAATTCAGGAAGACAACATTCTCTGGCCAGCTTCTGCAGACAATAGAGGGAGGCTGATTCCTCCAATGAACTAGAAAAAACATTTTTTCTGAAGTCAGGTGCCTGGAATGAGGATCTATCCCTGTTTCCAGAGTCTGGATTCCCCACAATAAAGTTACCCTCTGGGAACACATTTCCTATTCTGGAAAACTACAGAGTTGTCCACAAAATTTCCCTGGCTCCACCTCCACCATTAACCTCTCTCTAGCTCATCTAATGAGTTTATGAGAATGCTCCAAATTTTCTTGGGGTATGGTTTTATGGATGCAAAAAGTGAAGGGCAGAGGTGCTGGCACGTTTTACCTCAGCTGGCTTGGCTGGGGGGGAGACATGAAAGATCTATTACAACAAAACCTTCAGACAGCCTTTCAAGTATATCCATAGCTGGTTCACTTCTTCAGTAAGTGGTAGCTGCAACACTCCCCTCAGGGACAGCAGAAATACAATGCATTGCAACAGGTGATGTGGTTACCTGTACCAAGAAAGGACAGGATTTGATGTTCTAGACTTTCCTCTTCATACACATGAGGCAGGATTTTAATATTTGTGGCATTTTTAAGTGATCTGAAAATGTCTTTTAGAGGGCAATTTATTTAGAGGTCAATGAATTTTAAAGAGCCTCTTCAGAGTTCTATTGACTCTGCTGTAAATATTCTAGTATTTGTTTGAACATTTCCAGGGTTGGGAATATGTATCACCTCTCTGGACAACTTGTTCCAGTGTATCATCAACCTTATCATAAAAAATTTCTTCCTTATATCTAGTTTAAATCTACCTTACTTTACTTTAAAACCATTATGTCTTGTCCTACAACTACTAAACTACTACTTGTCCTAACAACTACTAAAAACATTTTCCTCATCCTTCTTATAGGGTCCTTTCAGATGTCCACAACATCCTTTAGATGGCCCAACAAGATCTCCCCAGACCTTCTCTTCCCCAGAGTGAACAAACCCCAACTTCCTTATCCTGTCCTCATAGGAGAGGTATCCAGCACTTTCATTAATGGATGCACTGATCTGCACCCCTTAGTTCTGCAAATGTGCCCATCAAAAGCCTAGTTTCTCACCTTTTACTTATCTGACTGATTTCTTACCACTCTAGGTGAAACAGAAACAACTCTGTCCTTCTCTTAGCAGACCAGAAGGCTTCTTTGTACCCAAGCCGTCCACAGCTATTGCATAAGAGCAACGGGTTCAGCTGCTACTTTGGGCTTTCCGATGTCTAGCAGTGCCTCCAAAAACTCTACACCAGAGCAGCAAAGCTATCGCTACAAAAGTAATCAAAACTTTACTATCTGTCCCTCTAGGAGCCTTTCAGAGAAGTCTGATTCATTTTCAACTATCATCTGCTAACCCAATAATCAATGAACTGGTCATTGGTTAATAAACCCATTGGGCTTCGCCTTTAACAGATTAAGGACAATATATATAATATATTGTATATATATATGGGGGGGGGAAATACATCTGGATTGTTTTCAGGTCTTACAGCTGCTAGCAAAGCAACAACAGCAGCAGTAGTAAGTGAGCAACCGTCTCACTAAAAGGTCTGGAGTTGGTCTCCTGGCAGTAAGGATGCATTGTTACCTATTAATGGATTTCCAGGCCTCAACATCTGATGTGCCTCTTTTACCTAAGAACTAAAGAGAAGCAAAGCCAAATCCAGAGTAAACCTGTTAGGAGGAAGACTTACAGAAGTACCTGAAAGCAAAGAAAGTCTTAAGAATGGGTTTTGTATGATATATATTTCTTACTTATCACAAGAGCCTATAAAAAATGCCCTTGAGAATAAGTCTAACTGAAGTAATTTTTGCCTGTCTTTTTTAATATCCAACACAAGGATAATCGTAATTCTTTTTCTACAGCCTATTTTTTGCCCTCAGGGGAGTCTTCTCTTTCTACCTCTTCATAGTTCTGTATATACTCGGCACTGGTCAGACCACATCTTGAGTACTGTGTGCAGTTCTGGGCTCCCCAGTTTAATAAGGATGTTGAGCTGCTTGAGAGGGTCCAGAGAAGGGCGACAAGGATGGTGAAAGGACTGGAGAACAAGCCCTATGGGGAGCGGCTGCGGGAGCTGGGGTTATTCAGCCTGGAGAAAAGGAGGCTCAGAGGTGACCTGGTTGCTGTTTACAACTACCTGAGGGGAGGTTGCAGTCGGGTGGGTGTGAACATCTTCTCTCAGGCTGCCAGCACCAGAACAAGAGGACATGGCCTTAGGCTATGCCAGGTTTAGACTGGATGTTAGGAAGACCTTTTTCACAGAGAGTGTGATTTCTCAGTGGAATGGTCTGCCCAGGGAGGTGGTGGAGGTGGTCCCTGGAGGCATTTAAGAAATGACTGGATGAGGAACTCAGTGACATGGTCTAGACGACGGGAGGATGGGATGGGTTATTTTTTAGATTATATAATTATTAGGTTATATAATAATAATAATATATAGGTTGTAATTATTAGGTTATATAATATTTTTTTTTAAATGATGATTACATGACCCTGATATTAGCTCAGATAGATAAAACATGGTGCTCATGGCACCAGGGTCGTGGGTTCAATCCCTGTTTGGGCATTCACTTGTGAGTTGGACCTGATGATCTTTGTGGGTCCCTTCTAACTCAGAATATTCTGTGATTATTTGATTATGTGATTCTGTGATTATGTGATTCTGTGACGTGTAAGACAAATGCCAGCTGCATTGCCAGCTATGCTGTTTGTGCGTTGATTGTGCTGATTGTGCTCAAGAACAAAAGGGTAGAGATTTCTAGCACATGCATTTGGTGTGTCAGACACCTCATGAGCACTGCAAATCCCCAGCGTAGGTTTTGAATTTGTGTATATTGACTATAAGCAAATGTATTTCCTCTGGATTGCTCTGTGCTCACAGAGGCCTTGTGCCACTCACATCTCCAGCTGACTAAACTGGTTTTCATGCATATGCTGCATCATCTCAGCTGAAAATCATCCCAGGGAACAAGAAATTAGCAGATACCACAGTTCCTTCCCTTCTTTTATCACAAGACTAGATACACTTGGGACACAGAATGCAAACAAAAACTGAGTGGAAACCTGATTAAAATATTAACATTCCCACCATGGTAATGAAGTTTCTGTGTTTTTCTCCTCACTTCACTCTCATATCTTCCATTCTAAAGGGCACACTCCATTTCTATCAATGCACTAGGCAGTAACACACCTTCCAAATCAGCTGATGTCAGCTGATGGCACAGATAAAAGACCCAAAAGATACCCAGTATTTTAAATCTCACTGAGAGTTGTTGGGAGAACTGCTGCAGATTATTGTCCTGAGATTCAGAAAGGGAAAAAAAACCCACTACCACAAGTAACAGGTAAGGATTTCTATTTCTCCACCTTCAGTAGAGCAATTTTTAGCTGACAGGGTCTGACAATCATCCCACTAGAAAAAAATTAGTTACACGGATGAGCTTCAAACCCATGGGATCAACAGGGCAGGAGATGGGGAGAAGTGTGGAGGGGTGAGGAGACAGCAGGAAGTTCTCTGCTCATTGAAGTGTAGTCAGATGCAATGAATATCAGTAACTGTGCATTAACAAACCATCCTGCCAAGGTCTGCAGCTAAGACAAAGTAGGAATAAAGTATGTTCTTCATTCAGCATATTCTTAATTTCTGCAAGAGCACTGTTCCGTTCCATTGCTGATGTACTCTGGGCATACAGCAGTGCTACCAGATCTTTCCATCAGTGCAAACTGAGATCCTGGTCTCTCTCTAACAGGAGAAAAAAAAAGACCTTATCAAATCAAGAATATCCTGACTCAGTTCTGGACAGGTAACTTCCTAGAATTTCACCAGGATCTTTTTCTTCTCCGCCTGCTCCTGTGTGAGAACCAAAGCCTAGGAGGGTGAGGTGCTCATAGTCAAGGGCTAGGAAAAGAAAGGAGGGCAAAACACAAAGGATAATTGTAAAACTGTGGTGGGTATATACCAATGAAAGACCCCCAAGATGATTTCTTGGTGCTTCATACAAGGATCACAAAACTATCCATAAGACTACAAAACTACCCACAAAGCTGAAGGAGCTGCTTATACATACTATCTTGGACCAGAGCAGAGATGTCCTTGAGCACCCTGTGGATCCAGACAAGTTCAGACTGACTTTCCCTGCTCCAGGTTGTCATAAATTGTAGCTACTAAAAAAACGTAAAGTGCCTGGCACACAACAAACTTTTCTAAGATACTCAAGCTTCTGACAAACTTCCTTGCCAAGACCTAAGTGGAAGACTAACAAGCTGAATCCTCAGTTTAAGAGAAGACATGCAAAGCAAACTGTTCTGTAAACTTTGCAAATTAAGAGGGCCAGTAGCCCAGATTCAGCTATAAAATGGAGCTAATAGGTTGTGCCACTGTCTGCTTGCAAAGTGGTATCTTTTCCCTTGCTGGCTTAGGGATCTGCAAGGCAGAAGGAAAGCAGGACCCTGTTCCTCTGTTACAGGGCAGGAAACAGCCTTCCATATTCAGTTCAGCAGCAATTCTTTAGATGTAGAGCATTTGTGGGATGACCCCTCCGTGAAGAGACATAGAGATAAGAAGTCAAGCACAAAGCACAGAAGAAATAGAATCTGACCTTCCCAGAAAATCATTAAGCAGAGGCTTAAGACAACAAGCTGACCTTCTGGGCAGCCTACACCAGTACTTAGATTCAATAGATCATTTAGTCACTACTACTACTCACTCTGTCACTATTAAACGTCACTACATCCAATTCAACAACTAACCACTAAAACATTGCATAGCACATCCCAAGTCAAACACCCTCAAGCTATTGCAAGAGGGACAAGAGAAAAGAAATAAAATGTTTACTAATTCCAGTGTCCTATGCTGTCCTAACCCATCCTATGTTCTCCCTTTCTGGCTGTGTATCATGCATGAACTCTTGTCTTTCAGGACAGAGACTAGAGAAAAGGTCTCCTGGTATTGTCTCCTTAAGAGATTTGGTGGGAAATAAAATACAAAGTATCACAGCAGAGAAGCAAGGAGACAAAGGGGCATAAGCAAAATAGGGGGTAAGGAGTGGGGAGAAAACACACAAAAAATCATGTCCTTCAGATACAAGGAAGAAGCAGCTCAATGTAACTGCTCCTCCATGGTAATATTTACATGGATGCCTTCAAGCCAGATATGAAGATATCAACAAAAAGGTGGCTCAGAGATGTGCTCTTTTCCAATGCTGCCTTAAAAGACAGTGGATGAGTAAGATAGGAGTTGGTTCAGCTGGCTACTGTAGAAACATTAACAGTTTTGCAACACAGTAAAACACACAGAGAGCTGAAAGGGAGTTGGAACACAGAAATCAAACTTGCGATCAGAAAACAAGCCTCTGTACCTGGCAGGAAGAAAGGCGAATTAGGCTCATCCAGGAGCTTGGAAGCACCCTGGGAGAGCCCACACTAGGAACAGGCTCTTGTGCCAGTGAAATTCTCTCAGTTGTGAGTTTACCTGCCGACACTGCAAACCCATTAATAAAAGCTGACTGAGACAATTTAATAAGCTCACTCCTGCTGCCCATTCCTTTTCCTCCATTAAAAGAAATAGCCCATCCCTCTGGTTGCAGTCTGCTAACCATCTGGCATAAAACACAAGGAGGGCTCAGCTCTCCAGACCTGAAAAGCAAGAGGTGAAATCCAGTCCTTGCTTAATACCAACAGCGTAAAGCCAATTTGAAAGTCTTTAAGAATCTATCTTTGATCGAAAGGAAGATGTTGTTTAATTGAAAAGTCTCCTTTTCTGGAACAGATGGATTTTCCTCAAGCTGCAGGCACTTCAAAAGGATTCCCAGTAATGTCAGAGCTTCTTAGGTTTAAACTGTCAGCATCGGAAGGGCTGCTACAGGCTTTCGTCTCCTGCAGGTTCCTAAAGACCTCTAGTGTATAAAGATCCATTTTAAATAATATAAATGCCTCAAAAATACAGTAGGGAAAAAACCACTAAGGAAAAATCTATCCAAATAGAAAGCTATCATGGTTTCTGCTGGAGACTGATTTCCATAGTAGTTGGATATTTTTCTAATATTAATACTTTTGCTTCTTGTTCCTTAATTTGCATAACATGTAAACAGTAACAAGGTACTCATTGCTGTAGACACACAAAATCATGTTTTGGAATTGCTGCTTTACTTCAAATACATTGCATTTAAATGAAGATGGAAAATGCACTTAGGCAGGCATTATTATTCAATAAAGTGTGCCCTGTCATGTCTCATCATGCTTGAATAAAACTTTGTAACTCAGGCATAGCTGGCATAAAAATAGGGATATGCCAGTATCTGGATGGAGATATAACATTCTTCTCTAGGGAGAGCAGACAGCAGCTTAACTAAATTGATGACATACCCAAACCCCAATGAGCTCTCAAAATAAGATAGGCTGGCTTTTTTTGAATTTCAGAATTGCCCTCTGCACCTTATCTTTCATGACCTATGCGAGGATTTATCTTTTCTGCATATATAGCTGGCACACACTGTCTTTATAGATCAGCAAAAAACACGGACAATTTTCTTTAAAAACAATTCCTCCACAGAGATGATGACAAGTTCTACTCAAAATTAAAGTGGATGAACAGAGATTTGATTCTCAAATCCACAGGCTGCTCAGGTTTAAGGACAAAAGATTTGAGACCATTTCCCTTTTGGACTGGGGAGAGCCGTTGCTCTAAAGTCTGCCAAATATCAGGCAGGGTCAGTCCCCCTGTCTCTGCTTGGTCTCACACAGACCAGAATTCTACTACATCTCCATGCCTTGATTTTCCTGCACATGTGCTCTAATAGACTTTCTGTTCAGCAGTTCATGTAAGCTTTGGGACTTTCCCTACCTGGACTCACTTCTTTAAGGTGAGGCCCTCTATGAAACTCATCCTCATGCTTCTTAATGACTAAATTCCTCATTTGCACAATAAGACCCATAGGACTTACCCTTCCAACTCAGAATAACCTGTGAACCTGTGGACCTATGACTTCAAAAAGTATTTAAGAGGGAAAATAGGGTTGCTCAGAGTCTGTAGGAATGGAAGCTGGACACTGCAAAACATGGGACAGAAAAATCTTCTAAAATACATGCACATATCTCAAAACAATTGATTTTTGGGTTTCCCCATGCATCAGGACCTGTAAGGAATCTTCTTGCCATGCCACATCATATTATGCATAGTTATACCATGATATAACTATGGGGCATCTGATTTTCTGAATATTCATGTTTTCTATCAGTAAATTTGGAAGTGAGGGGCAAGAAGTAAGATGAGGATGATTAAAAGCTTATTTTGCTACCAGTTACTTTTATTGCTATTGTACTACTATGCTATCCCCATTAAGTTTTTGGTGTTGCAACAGGGACAAATTTGGCTCTATGTGCTTAAATATTTTTTTTGTATTTGATACTCATGGCTGTATTTATATACAAAGCAATATGTCTCTTATTACGAACATAAGTCTTTGTAATGGCATAAGCACTGAATGCATAGGACCCTTAGCCCATAAAAATAATGAAGGTCTGATTCAGTCTTCATCGAAATCAACAACAAAACTCCCATAATTTCATATGGAAACAGAATCAGGCCCCAGCTTTTCTGCCCTTTAGAGGGGAGAGTTGCATTAACAGTTAGTAGTAATATCCCCATATTGATGAGTCACTCACTTTGCAGTACATAACATTTTATGAAGTAGAGAATCACTTTCCCTAAGCAATTATAATTTTGAGACAGGATCTCAGGCACTGGCAAATTCCTTTGTTTCACAGCCAACACTCGCGTGGCGCTACAGCCATTCTTAACGTGCCTGCCTGGTTATTTGCTAGAGTAGATAATTTGTAAAACGGGGTTTCTGTGATAAGAGGAGATCCCAACTGGATATTAAGGTGTGAGTTAAGATTTCAATGAGTGATGGTTTCCCTTAAACTTCTCAACCCATTTCTTCAGCTTCTTGGCTAAGGGCCTGTCAGTAAGAACAAGAATACCCACCTCTAAACCGTATCAATCCTTTTGAAAGGATAATCTGCCCTTTAGCCCTTGTCCAGTATTGAGTGTGAACAACAATAGCTTATCACATATGTAATAACATGAGCAGATGCAACTACTACAAAAATCTCTAAAAACTTATGCACGTTACCTCAGCACTGGCAGAAATATAGACATTCCTTCTACCATGTTTTTGGGGAAAAATTGCAGACCACTCTCAAAATCCTCACATCTCTCCAGCCAGACTGCTAACAGCTACTGTGACACAGGAACAATGGGCTGCATTAAGAGCATTGTAACAACTGAAATTTAAGTCTCCAACAGAGGGGAAATTATGTATTAGTATCAATAGCTTAACTTCGGTCAGTGAAATAGGAAGATTTGGTTGTTTGAGATGAGGACTCCAAGCCATAGCTCTGTATTAAGAAAGAGAAAAGATGTAAAAATGGACAGGCCATCTAATGGTGCTAGATAAGCTGGTCCGGAGGGTGGCTGTGCTCTTTTCTGCTCAAGAAACCTTTTGCAGTACTTAAGTAAAAGCACTACGTACCTTGGCCACTCGCTCTCTCTAGTGGCCACTGTGGAGAATAACCTTGTACAGCTTGTACAACTCTTCAAATGTTTCTAAAGGAGAAGCACTTCTAGAAGAGAAATACAGACTACAGGCTTTAACCCGAGATCATTAAATACTTTATCTGCCACCCAAACCTTTGTCATCTTACCATCTCGCTGGAGAGGATGCAGGAAACAGGACCGAGTTATCTGATTTTCTTCTAACAAACCTTCTTGAACTGCTCACTGAACTACATGCTGCAGTTTTTGACGTGGTCCAAGTGTCCTTGAGACACAGAGTGACTTTTGATGGGGGGAGGTATGATTCCAACAGTGGAGATCCCAGGTATGCTTAGCTTTTATGTGGTACATTTAATACAGAGTAGAATCTGCTCTAAGTGCAAGAGCAGCAAGAATGATGCTCCTAGAAATTAGGATGCTATGGGCTCTGCAAAAATCTCTCTCTTTTTTTTTTGAGGTAAAACCAATTATTATAACCCAACACAGGCTTATCAGCCAGGCTTTTTGATCTAACATATCTGCTTCCTCCTGCTCTTACAAACTTCAGATTTCTCAGTGGCACTGTAAATCCACTTCTAACAGCTCTAAAGGAAGGGCTGTGGACCTTTGAATTATGTTGCACCAAAACTGAACAAGTCTTTTAAAATGTAAAGAAGAAATAGAATTTGTGGATTACAGTCTAAAATAAGTGGAAAATAGATGTAAATTATATGACTTACTGCATAATTGTAATGGAAGAGACTGCCAAGGCTTTGGTTTTGAATAGAGTACTTTCATTCCATACAATTTTCTTACTCCAGAGATTGAAGTTACAAGGCACTACCTTGCTCTATTGTTTAATGACATTTATAACTCTATAATAGTATTTTGTGAAAACTACTGCTCAGGCTTAGCATTTCTGATTATGGAATAGACAATACAGTGATGTCATGAATGCAAAGTTAGTAAATTATAATCTGCCATTTGGCTTTATATAAGTGTGTTTCTTCAGACAATAGGTATGATGAATATAAGCACAAATGAACCATGAATCTCTTCAACTATTCTTATTTAGATTCATCTTCCTGTGAGTTTTCATTTAATTCCTATCACAATCTCTTTACCATAAATCAAAGGCAGCCCTGTCTTGTAGCAACATGTCTACTTAATATAATGAAGAAACACCTCCAGTCATTAAGAATAACATTTCTGTGATCTAAGGATCTTTTATAGCAATAGAGTCTCACGTTTGAGGCTGTATTCTGGAGTTTGCAATGTTGTCTCTTCTCTACCATCAGACTGCTACCTAAAACCACAGCAACATTAAAAGTCTTATCTTCAACACTAAACCCAGGTAAGAATATGATTATTTCAGTGTTAGAACCTCAGCTCATCTACACGTCACCACTCGCCTCTTGCCATGACAGCATGAAATGAGTTGGTATTATCAAAATAGCATGTTCTGCCTCTTGGAATCAAGCCCAAGGTCTGAGAGATTCCAGATCCATCTTTTCAGTTCAGTGGAATCCTCAAGGGGACAACGTGGGCCCTTAATTGCATCAGTACTAATAAGGATGCTTAGCTTTTTAGCTGTCCCACTCAAGCCCACAGCCCCCTTGAACATGGCATGCAGCTGCTCCAGATTTTCTCAGCCAGAGTCCTTGTCTTGTGCTCCATCTGGCTCATGCTGCCTTTTGAGTTGCAAACCTCACATCTGCAGCAGGATTCCCACACTGCTCCCTGAAACCCTACTTCTGGATGTCATGGTCCCAGATGAGTTCATGACCCCTTGTGAGAGTAAGTAAATGCATCCTATCTCTCCAAGAGGCTCCTAAAGACTCCTGTCATGGCCTCAGTTGGGAACCACTGATTTAAAGCCCCACACAAAGCCCTAGGGTCGTAGGGCACAAAAACTGTGTTGCAGTTCCTTTATATTGCTTTTCCCTCACCTGTTTGCCTCCCTGTACCCTACCAGGTTTTAATCTTCTGTTTTCCTAACCTTCGTGACACACAGTTGATCATCTCCAGCCCACTTCCCAAAGTGATCCTGTTCATCCGTGGAGCCTTCTGCTCCTCTCTCCTGACACTCTCCTATTGTAAGCAAGCAGAATAGGCAGAAGGCAAGGAGATAATCAGGCAGCCGATGTGGTCTGAATGCAAGTCTCGTTATCTCTTTATGCATTCTCTCCTCAAATTGTATGACCTGCATTTCAGGCACCCTTGGGCTTGGGATTTACATTTTTAATATCAGGGGCTTGTGATGCCGTCCTCTTGTTGGTTAATTGGTATCAGAGAGCAAGTGTTTTCCCTTCCACTGAAATAAATCTCCCCTAAAGCTCCAATTGCTCATTCTTTTGTTCCATCCTCATTTGAAATGGGTTCTGCAAAGCCTCCACACTATGCTAAATAATCTTCAACTCTCACTTTTTAAAATCTGTTGGTTTATGCCTTAATGGCTTTGATGGGCTTTGCTATTCAGTCTTGTTACTTAAACCACTTTCCTCATATTCCTAAACTCTGTGTTTTCATTCATCCTTACCATAGTGGACTCTTTGAAGCTGAAAGGATTTATTTATTATCCAGAATACTTTTCCCCCCTGATTTTAGAAACATACCTCTTAATAGACCATGTGACATCGTTCAGGGTATTTTCTTGGTCTAGAATATTGTGTCTAAAACAAATGCATTTTGTGTTCTGATTTGCTGAAAAATCCATCTATACCTCTCAGGGAATACGTTATTTTTCCAGTGGATCTGTGTCAGCTCCAAACAATAGAAATGTTGCACTCATCATCAGTTTAATGTGATCTGAAATAGCATTCTGTCTGAATTCAGTAGTTAGTGGTGTTAATAAAAGCTAATCAGTAGCAATGGTGAATTTCTGGAAGATTACTGCACATGAGCTGTAATTCTGTCTTCAATATGCATTGCAATTTTAAATTAAACTAATTTGGACACACATAGGAAATGTCAGTCTGGGTAACACTGTGTAAACAGACTGAAGTATCACAGAGGAGGATCAGGAACAAATAAAATTGTCTGTGTGACTTAGTTCCTAAATCAATGTTGACACTTTTGCTGCTCCTACAATGATAATGTAACTTTCAGCTCTTTCTTCATGTGCTGTCCTTATTGTGCAGCCATGGAAATATTGAAAAGTGTAATCAGCCTTTTGTCAGCCATTTATTTTAATCTTGTTCTCCAAATATTTGAAAATATCTAAAAACAAGGGCAGATTTTCCAAAGCTCATCTATCAGTCAGAGGCAACCCACACACAGCTTCCTTGAAAACTGGAAAGACATCCATGTATTTGAAACAATGCCAGTTGCTTCCAGGCCAGACAGCTGATGTGCCCAGATTCCTTCATTCTCTGGGAGAAAAAAAAAGAAATTAATCAGGAGCCAAAGTTGTTTTATTTTGTCTTATATTTTATAATGATTCCAGAAAGAAGTGGTGTCACCAAAACATTTCAGTCAAAGAGAGTTTTTCTAATAACTGAAACTATGATTCAGCCCCAAAAGACATAGACCTTGAGCCAGCCTGAAGCCAGATGTCACCTCATATGGCTTTTAAGGTAAAAGAACTGAATCCATACTGATATCTGGGCTAATAAGTAATAGCACTTCCTAATTAGAGTCCAGCTGGAGACTTATTATGTAGCAGGACACAGTGGGCTTTGACTTCTTCAAAGCAGTTAGTCATGGACACAGGCTTGGTTGGAGACCTTTGCTTCCTGTGATACGTATAACCAGGACATTTATTTATTTAATTTATTTAATAGGATGGTGAGTGGTTTTGTACTGCAAACTGTCCCTTGCAGAGCTTTGACTTTCCCTGCAGCCATGGTTTCTTACCTGCAGTCCTGACATGCTCCAAGCTGGAGGCTGAAATACCAGTTTTAAGGGTGTGCTCAAGCGCACAGGCAGGAGCCAAGGTTCGTATCTGCAGTGGGTGGTCTGGAGTTACTTAACTACATGGGGTCATCTTCTTAGTTTTAAATTGAGAATAATACCGTCCATCTTGGTGTCTCACAACAGCGGGGATACATCTAGGATTAGTTGGTGCTTGGAAAGTGCTCTTGAGGCTATGAAGAATTTTAAGTGCTAATTTCTAAAGTCATGTGCAGAACATAGTGCATAGCACAGGCCACTCCTTATAAAAGAAAGCTCGCTGCCGCAAATTTTTCCCAATATTCGTATGATGAGTGAGTCTTGGACATCAGACACACTTCCAAGACATTGAGCATCAGCTCAGCTGTGGTAATTAGCCATGCACAGACACAGAGTCTAAGGGAGGACTTCGACTCATCTGAATTAGATTCACTTTCAACAACAGAAATTAGGTATGCTCAAAGTATATTACCAGCTGAGGGATTAAATGCTTGTATATGCATATTTACCATAGGTCAGACAATATGATTCAATGTACTATTCTCAAATCTGGTTGACACCCTTTTTCATTGATTCAATTCATAAACTCACAAAAGTATACCTATGCATATCCTTAATGCTGACACATTTATAGATAAGCAGTGGTATAATTGTTACTGATTTCATATATCCTCTTCTGATCACAGAAAACCTCAGTCACTGCCTACCTTCCTACCTCTGCTAGAAGAGAGTAAGTGGGCAGGTCATGCAGCAGTTAAGTTCTGTTCGAAACAAGTCAGGCCAAATAACCCAGCAGCAAGTCCTAGTAAAAATAACCCAAGTTAAAAGGGCAAAGCTTGTTAACAATCACTTAACCAAACAGCGAGGACTAAATCTAAGTGGGCTTGTTTGGACTTGCACCACTTCAGGCAGTAATCACACATATAGTTCAGGCAGCAGAAGGGAAGAAAAGGAGTCAAACCCCTATAATTGTGCCCAGAGGTGTCAGATTGTTGGGAAGCTGAGAGGAGAGACTCCTTCAAGCGTGATAACTACCTAAGTTGCAAAGGGATACCTGAGATAGCGCATTTCTTAACTGAGAGCATCAATGGCTCTATCTGGAATCTCTGCAAGTCCCACCCCTGACTCCACAACTCGTGCAACCTCCTCCATGTGGAGGGAGGAGTCTTTAGAGGCCAGGTAGAGGGAGCTGACTCCTGGCTGTACTACTTCAGCTGCTGACTCCTTTTTCTTGCGCACCTCTTCTCCCCTAGGAGTGTCAGCCCAGATTTTGATTCAGGAAGTCTGAATTCAGAAACAACACAAGTCTGCACCACCTAAGAGAGGCATCTCTCTCCCTTTGCTCACTGATTAGTACTTTTTAGCTGCTTCTACTCCCTCTTAAAATGTGCAATTCAAGAACTAGAGAAAATAACTCTTCTCATTAGCAGTAACAGTCTTGTGGGGAAAAAAACCCAACTTGTCTCACTAATTACGGGCATTGTGTTCACAGTCCATTTGCTCTTGATCACCACTTCTTTCCAGTTACTTCTTATGCTGGTACTTCATCTTGCTCAGTGAGTAGGACAGCAGCACAAGGGGATACAGTTCCTCTTACTGCTCAGCTACTTCTTTTTTTGCATAACCTTAGTGAGGATAATCAGGTTTAGTGAGGAATAATTCTTTAAATCCAGTGACAGCAAGTCCTGTGTAATACTGCTCTTTACAGACATGTCATCTCCTAAAACAGGCAAGGCAGCAGTACTTCCCTTAATTATACAGTTCTGAGGTGACTTGACTTTCCATGGAGCTTTCTCTATCCCAAAATAAGAAGAAACCAATAAGCTAAATCTAACAAACCTCTTAAACTGATACAGTCAACCCTCCTCCACTTCGCGCCCCCCATATTGTGGTTTCACATCTTAGCGGCATGATTTTTCAGCGATTAAGGAGGCCCATTTCACAACTGTGCATGCACGACCTGGCACACATGAATATTCAAAATAGGCAGTCATGAATATTCAAATCAACATTCACCCCTCTGCTCTGAGAGAGAAGGCTACAGCAGGTCCCCCCGCCAGCGCGCCCGCACCATGGCGGCCTTCCCCATCCCACTCTGCTGCGCTCCGAACAAGAAGGCTATGGTGGGTCTCCCCACCAGTGTACCTGTGCCGTGCCATCCCTCCCTATCCCGCTCCTCTGGGAGTGCAGCGGCTGCGGCGGGTCTGCTCTGAGCACACTTGGCCTGCCCCGCTCAGAGCGAAGCGGCTGCGTGGAGTTATGAAAGATTTACACACTCTCAGGTTAGACATGGTGTCTGAGACTTTCTCGAATGACTCTCCAAGACATACTCATCTACCCCAAGTATGGAGAGATCAGGTCTAGACACCCAGACAGACACCGGGACAGCAGCGCAGGTGTCTCCCCTGCACCAGTGTTCCCAGCCAAGTGGAAAAGGGGGTTTTCCTGGTGTGGGGTGGTTGTGGGTGCTGGGAAACACCAACACAAATACCAGTACACAGCAGGACAGTGCCGAAACAGTGCCGGAGCGCCGCAGGGCCGTGCGAAGGTGCGGGGCAAATTTGAATATTAATGAGCTGCCATTCTGCGCAGACAGAGGACTTCACAGATACAGGACAAGACCTGCAGTACCATGGTACAGGAGACCCGATTGTGTTATTTCTCTGGTCATCCAAAGCAGTGAGTGAAGACAAGATACCTCTATGCTTAAGAAATGAAGTTAGAATAAAAGACGAGCTGAGCGTCCAAAACTAGAAAGAAAAAAGTGGGGGGCGGGGGGGAGGGGGAGAAAATACAATTCCAAACTGCTTTCTGTTCATCTTGTTTGCAACCAGACAAACCTCATTAGAGCTGAATTTCTGCAGAGCATCACAGTGACATTCAATGGACCACTTAAAGTATGCATTTCCTTCAAGTACCCAGAACAAACTATCTGGACCTAGAGCTGGGGCCAGCTGTTTGCTAGAAAGCCAATCTCCAGGCTAAACAAGCTTCCAAGCTTCCACACTTGCTCCAATTTGCCAATTAAACATGCAAAACAAATAATAGGGAAAGGGAAGAAGGAGGGTGGAACACACTGCTGCTTTGCCAGAAAATGTCAAAATAAGCCAGAGATAGGAGCCAGTAGAGCTACTTACACCACATTATAACATGCAGAGCATTGCCTGCCTCCTGATCCTGGTAGCAATTTGTCAATGCACTAAAGACCCATTGTGTCTTTTTCCTTTAAGGGAGCCAGAAGTCTCGTATGCCCCATCTTTGAGGAAATCTGGTCGGGCTGCCTATCAAGACATTTCAAGGGAAAGCAAATATCCTCACCTTGGAAAGCCAACAGTTGCTCTGTCTGTGTGAAAATCTAATGGACACAGTATAATGTGGAACATTCTTCCCACCAAAGGGCTGAACTACTAATCTTTTCTGGTACTGACTTAAAGCAGTAAATGGTCTTACTCTGGAAGCACAATGAGGTATAGCTATCAGTCACTCAGCAAGCAGCACGCATTGCAAAGGATTGCCTTGGGATGCCTCTCCAAATTTCAGTACCTGTCTTCTTCCTGCACTCAGAGGCAGGTAGCTACACACCAGGCTGACTAAAGACAGGCTTGTGTGAGACCTTCTATATTAGACTCATCTTGACCTGCAGTTTTATTTGTGCACCAAGAACACAGCAACTGGATACCACTTAAAAAAGAAGAGTGCTGAAATCCTCTAATTTTTCCATCTCTCTGGCACTTTGTGGGATACTTCTGGCTGTGAACTGTGAACTAGACATGTTGAGTGTTAAACACCCTCACTATGATAGCTTGGGACTCTGTGCAAGCTAATCTAACCTTAAGGAGAAGCCAGCTCAGTATCTCAGCTAGACCTGGCCGAAACAAGGTTGCCCTCCCAAACCCTCAATCCTCACTCCAGCTTCTAAAACATAATCTGTTTTTCTTGAGCCAAGACCCTAGCAATGTGTGGGTTGTGACAGTATCATGGTATCACAGTGTTGATAAGGTTGGAAAAGACCTTGAAGATCATCAAGTCCAACCTAAGTCCAACTAAAACCTAACAGCTATAACATTTATATCATGGCCCTCAGCACCTTATCCAGTCTACCCTTAAACACCTCCAGGGACGGCGATTCAACCACTCCCATGGGCAACGCATTCCAATGCCGGATCACTCCTCCAGCGAAAAACTTTTTCCTAATGTCAAGTCTAAACCTCCCTTGTTGGAGCTTAAGACCATGACCTCTTGTTCTATCTCCAATGGCCAGAGACAAAAGACTGACGCCTGCCTGTCTACAACCTCTTTTTAGGTAGTTATAGACAGCAGTAAGATCACCCCTGAGCCTCCTCTTTTCCAGACTAAACAGACCCAGCTCCCTAAGCCGATCCTCATAGGACTTATCCTTCAGCCCCTTAATCATGCTAATTGCCCTTCTCTGAACTTGTTCCAGCACCTCAACATCTTTCTTAAATTGAGGGGCCCAGAACTGGACACAATACTCAAGGTGCAGACTAACCAGTGCTGAGTACAGAGGAAGGATAAATTCCCTTGCCCTGCCGGCCATACCATTCTTGATGCAGGCCAGGATGCCATTGGCCCTCTTAGCTGCCTGGGCACACTGCTGGCTCATGCTGAGTTTGCTGTCTACATCCATGATATCAATACAGGCTGGGGAATGAATAGATGGAGAGCAGCCTTGCCTAGAAGGACTTGGAGGTGCTGGTAGATGAGAGACTGGACATGACCCAGCCACGTGCACTCACAGCTCAGAAAGCCAATTCTACCCCAGGTTGCATCCAAAGCAGTATGGACTGCAGGTCACAGAAGGGGATTCTGCCCTTTCACTCCACCCTCATGAGATCCCACATGGAGCATTGCATCCAGCTCTGGGATCCCCAGCACAGGGAAGATATGGATCTGTTGGAGAGAGTCCAGAGCAGGCCACTAAGATAAACAGAGGGATGGAGAACCTATCCTACAAGGAAAGGCTGAGAGGACTGGGACTTTTCAACCTGGAAAAGAGTAGACTTAGGGGTGACATAAGAGCAGCCTTCCAGTGCCCAAAGGGAACCTACAGGAAAAATAGAGACGGACAGGATTACGGAGTGAAAGGACGAGGGAATGTGGCTTCAAACTAAAAGAGAGTAGGTTTAGTTTAGATATTAAGAAGAAATTATTTACTGTGAGGGTGGTGAGGAACTGGAACAGGTGGCTTAGAGAAGTTCTGGATCCCCTATCTCTGGAAGTGTTCAACAACAGGTTGGATGCAGCTCTGAGAAACCCGGTGTAGTGAAAAGTCTCTGTATATGGCAGAGGGGTTGGAACTAGATGATCTTTAAGATCCCTTCCAAACCTAACCATGCTGTGATTTTATGATGCTATGAATTTTTCCATGGGAAAAACATAACAAAGCAGCATTGTCCCAGTACGTCTAGGAGAACAGTCCCTGCAGGTAATGGCCAGGTGAGAAGTGAACGTGATACTTTCTAAGCCCAGGAAGTATAATGGTGTCAGATGACAGGTCATAGCTTAGCAAAATGGGGATGGACAGAAGGAAAGGATGAGAGTTCAAGGGTGATTCCAGCAAGCTGTGTGTACTTAAGGCCAGCTCTAAACTCTGCAATACACTGTAGTTCTGCAGTACAGACATACATATTCATTGATCTCAGAGATGACAAGAAAAAGCATCACCAGTGTCTGATTCATCTGTAATTTCCCTCTCTAGCTCCAAATATTCCCTGTGAAACTGCTCAGGAGTCTTTCTTTGTATGAAAGAGGAACTGTACATACTTTGCTTCATTCATATATTTTTTTAATTATCAGGTGTCCAACTTGTTCTTAGAAAACTTCTGGTTGTCCTTAAAATGTAGTGCATATGCATTCTTTCCTACAAGAAAAGCAGCAATCCTTACAGAAGACAGGTTATTCCACTCCATCATCCTATTTTAGATGAAATAAAAATGAAAAAATTAAAAAGTGTCATTGGTAATTTGGACAGTTAAATATGTCAAAAAGTTTGTTTTGTACTCTAGAAAGGAAATCAGATAATTACTTTGGCAAGACTGTACATTGCTTATTTTACATGGCTATTGCAAAACTTTCAGAAAAGATATATTTGAAAAACAAAAGTTTTTAGATACTCTTAAATCTATCCTCCTTCCACCAGCCCCCTCTTTCTTCCCTCTCCAAAATATCGCAGCTTTACTTTATTCTTGATTCCAAAATCAGCATAAAAAGTGAAACTTGACGTAAATTGGAGGGGAGCATTAAGATGAAACAAATCTCAACAGGATTTTGGTCATTTTTAAATATTTAAAGCCTGCAACCACAAAATCAGAGGTTTGTTTTTAAGATACTTTTATATACTGGTCTGACTGAAAGAGCTTTGTATAAAAATATAGTTTTTCAAGTCAGCCCACTCCCATAAAGAGAACTATCCCCTCAAGCTCAAAGGTCATTTGGCTTGCAGGGTCTTGCCCCCTTCTCTAATATACTCCCATTAGCAGAATTAGAATAACCCAGCAGTCCATAAACCTCTAAACCCTTGAAATACCAGAGGCATCCAAGTCAAAGAGTAAGAAAAGCCATTAATTTGGCATTCATTTCCCTTTTTAGATGCTTGGTGTAAGCCCTTTCTGGACCTGGATCCTGCAAATGCTCAAACACAGGTTTAGCTTTACACACTGCATGGGGTTCCATTTACTTCAACAATTGCAAACACTGGGAGGCCTGAGGACTTACAAACTGAAATTTTGGCTTCACTATTTCTTTAGAAAGGATCTAATCTATCTGGAAAGCCCATTTGCATTGGTGGAGTGTGGGGGGTTGGGGAGGTGTTGGAGTTGTTCGCTTATTACAGTTACATTACACCACGATTAGTCCATTGAAAGAAAGCAGCAGGAAGGAAAAAAAATAGCCTGTATTTCCTCTCTACTCCCAAGTTAGTTTATTATGTGTATTTGATGGCCCTTCATGAAGAGGCAGTAAGACCCTGAACCTGCAATGACCTCTGCTTCCAGACAGAACACATGGACTTCAGTGCAGGGGTTTGCCTGGACAGGGTTCATTGTCAACTGAGTCTCAAACATCTCTGAACAAGCAGAAAAACTAAAGCATATTTTAATACTCCCCTTAAAAGAAATTAATAATTCCAGCAGATTTTTCCTATTCTACTTCTGTTAGACACTTCCTATCCTGTTGTTTTTCAGCTGAGTGCATCCCTGTAGGTGTCGGATGCTCAACAGAGTCTGCACTATTTATGTGTAAGGCATCATCCTCCAGCACCTTGAGCTGTGTTATTCAGTATCTTCAACTCTTTCTGAACTCTGCTTGAGCTGAGGGCACTCAGCCCCTCTCTGAACGGGACATAAAATTAGTTTACTTTGGTTCCCAGTTCTGGAGTTGTTTGTGATTAAATGTAATTTCATTAAACACTGGAATTTATCCATTCACCTAATATTTGCAACTTCGCTGAAAACAATACATGTAGAAATCACTAGAATCACACATAGTGAAGATGAAGTTAATTTACAGAACCTGGCCTTTAAAATACAAGGATTTCACAACAAATCTGTTGCTATAGCAACAGAGTAAGCTTATGTGAACTTCAGGCATTCATATTCATAGAAACTCCTGAAGCAAGACTGACTGTTGGCCATAACATCCCTATGCTTGCCAAGTTTCAAATAGTGCATGAATTATGCCAAAAATAAATGGGTGTGACTAATACAAGCACACAGAACACCAAGGGGAAAAGAAACACCCAAGCTTTTGCCTCTAAGGGAACATTTGTTGATAGAAAGGATGGGCATTTGGAGAGCATGCCTTTTCCTTCCCTCTATCTTTTTGCTTTACTTGCACATCATAAAAGCCCCACATGCACATTTGCCTCCCACAGATTGTACGACTGCCTAGTAATCGCACATCTTTGCAGTCTATAGAACAAATCTTTTTTTAAAGACTTGCTCCCTTTGTACTCCCCTGGTATTTAAGGAGCACATGTGTGCTGGGGGAGGAAAGTCAATCTGTTTTAACTCATACCTTTATCTGTCACAGAGCTGCAAGCAATTCTTTTTGTAGCCTCTGAAAAAAGCATGTCCAGTCTTAGCACATGACAAGCTCTGTGACATTAAATCCATCTCTCACATCCTCTCCTACCCATCTCATTTCTGCACCCCAGTCCAGCCTGCCCACTCTCATTTACCAAGGTCAGATTTCTCCAAGGGCCAGACAGTATTCAATGCGCTGCATCCAGATCCAGAAACTTCCTGCTAATTACTGTGGTCACACTTCCTAATCCAACAAGCATCAAACTGCACAGCAGTCTCTCAAGTGGAATAGGTCACCTGGCTATCTGCTGCAGGTCATACACCTGGCAGATTGTTCTTGATGAAAGATAGTTGTGCAAGGTAGCTGTCTCAACACGAACAGCAATCTGGACTAATTACATGTGATACACCCACTTTGTGTGATACACCCACTCTGACTCATGCGATAGCACATAAGTAAGGGAGGGAGGAAGGGGAAGAAGATTAATAGAAAAAAGAAGGAGCAAGAACAGTAAGTCCTTAACTCATCTAAGGAACAGATGAAAGTTTCTCACTGTCCCTCTTCCCTATGGAATAGAATGGTTCTGCAAATTTTGGATTCCAAGAACTTTCTTTTTTTTCTGCCTCTCCCAGCTCCTCTTCCTAGGCTGTAAAGCAGCTCCATTTCCAAATGCAATCCAACCAAAATCAACACTTGCTTCTCAGTAACTTCTTTTGGGTCTGATGGACCTTATAACGGCTGAACAACACATTCAAAGCAAACATGAAGGCAGTAGAAGCACCTCCCTGCTGTCCTTTCATCCTATATTTCCAAGACGACTTTATAGTCTTTCACTCTGCCCAAACTCTGATTTTTGCTTAATGACGGAAATTGCTTAATGACGGAATTTGCTTAATGACGCCCAAACACGTGTTAAGAGAAGAATGTGAAAACATGAAAGGCTCAGGTGGCCTCACAGACAACCATGGAGCAGAGGTTTTGCAGTAGGAAAACATAAACCCCTTTAAAACTGATCTTGAAAAACAGTGTGGGGATACAGAACAAAGATTTCTTCTTTGCATGCATCACCTCAACGTTCAGTCCATCTTTTCAGATCAAGAGTTCAGTCCTGAATCCATGATCTCTCCCAGTGTGTTTTGGAGAGAATGATGGCTTCTAACATGCCTCCTGTCAGGCGTTATGTCAATGCGCCTTCCCTCTTTTCAGGTGTGATGACATTGACAAAACTTCAACTTAAACAGCAACTGAGTGTGGACAGAATTTTAGCCAGGCCCACATTCCCCATGAGTTTATTATCACAGTTATGGTACTTCCATTTATCTTGACAGTTAATCAAGTTCAAGATATTTGAATAGTGCTCATTACAGAATCTGAAGGTAAACTATTTGATAAAGTTTAGCCATGTCAACAATGGAAAACGAACATGCCACCTCTTCAGAACAAAAGAGTTGACCCAATGGAATAGGTTAAGTAAGACACAACTTGTTTCAACAAGGTTGCTTCAGGAATTATGACACTTGGTTGGGTTTCTCTGCATGTGACTTGTTCTTGGTGGTGGTTATACTGATCTAGATGCTAAGTTTCATTTATAGGTTTTGGCTGCATAAATATACACACATATATATATATGAATAAATAAATCAAAGGAAGCCATCTACATGTTTTTTACTAGCTAAGAGTATCTTCTATTAGGATGGGTACAAATGCTCAAGAATGAAAAGCTGTGAAATAGGTCTGTCTTTATGATTAAGGATGATAAGAACACAACTTGCTGATACATTTTGACAGTCCACTTGTTCATGACAGAGAGGGCTGCTTTCAGTTTCCAGGAGTTAGGCTTGGAAGCAGGGAGATGTTGCATGAAAACAGCAGAAAAATAAGGGGGAGGGGAAGAAGGTGAGAAATCACAAAAGCTACTCATGGTCCATGGATTAAGAACACCTGTATTACCTGAAGACTTGACCTTGCTTTGCCCTGGATTATTCATAATGCTGACATCAAGTCATCACTTGCCAGGAAAATCATATTGGGTTACTCACCATCACATGAGATGGGCCTCCCTCTAAGCAGGGCAGATTCAACTAATGCTAAAAATTGCACGTATTCATAAACCTTTGCCAATTGACTGCCTATTTCTCAGCCATAAGGGTTTTGGTAGTTTGCCCTCCAGCCTTGTTGCTAACAGCACTCAACTGAACAAAACAACACCTCTCCTGAGCATGCTGGGGCACCTGCACACATCACAAAGCCAGGCATGCCCCTGAGGGCTTGCTCAGAGCTCTCAGAAAGGCTTTTCTTGGCTAAAATAGGCCGTGGGTCAAACTCCACTGCCTCATATGCAACTGCAACAGCCAACAGTGTCACAAGGAACCAATAAGTGGACTCGCCCACTAGATTTTACTCCACTGTTGGTTTACCCTTAATTTATGTTAGAGGTCACTCAAATCTCACTCAGCCCTGTCATCTCATTCTGAAATGTTGGCTATAGATTTTGTCTTCTTGTTTCACAACCACGTTGTGGACTCACTTGAGGGCATCTTGAACTCTCATGCAGCACTTTCACCCTGATTTGGTCACAGTGTAGCACTGTATCCAATGAATACATTTTCCTCTTGGAGTTTCAGTAAGGGAATTCTGGAGGAGACAAATCTGCTCTCCTTCAGGCTTCAAACCATCCATTCTTTTATCACTATAATCCCAACACCCTGGGGCAATATGGATAGTCCCTGGAAAGGACTAGAAAGAGGATATGAAACTTGTTTTCATTTCTAGCCTTTACACAGGTGCCCTCCACCCTTTGGGAGAAACACTAACTACTGGAAAGCAGAGGCAAATTCCTATAAGTAGCTTCATTCCAATAGTAGCCAAGGCTGTGTTGACAGGCCAAGTAGTGGCCATTGCCTTTACATGTATTAGTTCTGGTTTTTAGAGAAACATCTGAGTCTTGGCAGAACAGGAGTTAAGATTTCAGGGTGGTTGCCCAACAATAGTAGCTTAGCTTATAGAATTACAAGTGTTCCAGATATGGGTCACTATGTTCAAACTGGTACTCTTAACACCAATTCCCAGAGCTGCCTAAGACTCGGAACTTCACCATTCTTCAAGAGTTGTAATTAGTTGACTCCTGTGTAAACCTCAGGTTTTGCCTCAGTTAAGGTCTCTTTTCCACTTCTGCCCCCTAGAACAGCTAAATTTTTTCTACCTTTTTGAAGCTATTGTAATTCTTACTCCTTTCTTCCAGAAAGGCTGTTTATAGCCTACAGTTTTTTGAAGGAGAAGAAAAGTTTCAAGCTAGGAAAAAAAAAAGTGTGTAAGCCAGACTGTAGCAGTTATAGCCAGGAAGACATTGCTCTTATGTGAACAGGGAAAGGTCAGGCTCCACAAAAGCACCAGATGTTCTGGATACTCCTACTAAACTGCCCACCCACTTCACAGCCTATCTAAGCAAGCTGGAGCACTATCCAGGCCTAACTACCCCTAAAAGAGGCAGGTTTGCTCTTGAGTACCTCAAGGCTGCCCTTTCCTTGCAATACAGACACTATCCAAAAGTCCTTTGATACTTTGCTCCCAGGTAAATCCCCAAACACTTCTGGGAATTGAGGAGTCCTCTGCAAATTGTCGGTGTCAGAAGTATGAGTGACGAAGGCCACGCTGTTTCTTAGGGTTTCCCATTTTCCAGCTCAACAGATTGAAAAGGTCATGTACAAAAATTTAGTAAAGACCACACTAACCTCATGATGAACTATTAAAGGATCAATGGAAAAGACTGCCACAAATACTCATGGATGAGATAGACATTTGTAGATGAGTGTTATTATTTGCCCTAACGGACCTTAACTCTGTCTAGTAGACAGGAAAGAAACTACATTCCTAAGCATTATTTTAAATATCTCCAGTGCTTTAAATAAGTGCACAAAATATCTGTTGAAGTGTCAGATTCAGAATGACTCTGCTCTTGGTAAATGAAGGTCTCAGTTTTAGGTTTTACAGATCTCCATTTAGCAAAATGGAGACCTGGAGATGAAAAACATTTCTATCATTAATCTCAACGGGTCTGCCTGGAGACCCAAAGCTTAAGCACATGCTTATGTACTTGATTGAAGACAGAAAAGACTTAAGCACACATTTAAGTGTTTTGATGAGTGTTGCCATATGAATTTCAACATGGATTTACAGATCCATGGCTTGACTGACAGACTCAACCCTTTCAAACATATATTATCTAATTAGTGCCTGAAGGGAAAGGCCTAGATATAGAACATTTGTCTTTTAGCACACAACTCACACAGCATTTCATGATGTCTTGACACTTATTAATTGCATTCAGTTTGAACATAAACACTGTCACATGATCCTTAATCGAGAATTGGCTGAAATACCATAAACAAAGGATTACAAGCAGAAAGAGAAGAGGATGTAACTCAGGGGATGCCACGGGGAATTTTGGTTGGGTCTAGTCTTGTTCTCAAGGAATAATGAAAATAGAAATAAAACAAGCCAGAATTTATAGACGGTAGAAAACAGACATAAGAAAAGCCAGAAAAACAGGGTACGTAGAATTGTTTGAAATTTGGTAAGCAGAAAAAAAGAAGAGTTGTAATGGAAAGGAAGCAAAAAATTCTATCTTCTTTTTCTCAGATGGAATAGAGGTAATATTCTCAACATCTTCTGTACAAAGAGTATTTGGTAAGCAGAGGATTAGCCAAAGCATACCCAGAACAATAGTAGAGGCAGTATCACAGTATCTTACAGATCAATAAGACTGGGATACTCTCTCCAGGGAGAAAGGTAGAGGTAGAAAGGTTCTGTAAAACTACTGTCTTCTAAAAAAACCTCTATCAGCAGGAAGGCATCAGTGTAAATCCCATTCCTGCCTCCCTTCTGTCTGCCAACATTCTTCCCTGAGGCTGTTCCCGCTTTACCATCTCCAAATCTATGGACTATGGACTTCAGTTATCCCAGCTCCTATTACAGGCTGGGACTTGTTACAGAGGCAAGATAAATTTATTTTCCTGGCTTGGTCATGACATCTGGGAAATTCCTTCCTTGCTCAAGCAATCAGAGCCTGGGACCAGGATGTGACTGCCACCAACAGGCAGTGGAAGAAGTGGATGATATGGAAGGACTCCAGGGTTTTAGAGTTGCCTACAAGCATGTATGACTTTGCATGTGTTCACAAGAACAAGAAAGATCCTACGGGACTGAAGGACAAGAGCCTAAACTTGCAATGAAAACTAAAAGACCAACTGCAAACTCTGGTAACTTCTTTCTGCAGAGAATATATTCTAGCTGTTAGCTAAGAGGAAGCAAAACACTGGAGCCTGCATTGTGTGTTTGTAGAGCTGCAAGAAGTTAGTCCAGACACATTTTTTCACATTAGTCTGGCATTTGCTAAAAGCCACTATGGTTGTATTCACAGCATACCATTTTTTCAGATGACCAGAGCACTTACTTTCATCTGCCTGTCAATTAATTCATTTATTATTTAGACCCTTCCTTAAAGTAAAATTGTTCTCTCATAATTTTCATACCATTGTAAATTTTTACCATGTGGGGGAATCAAGTAAAATTCACCAGAGCTTTCAATCAATGTGAGATATATATAGATAGAGAGAGAGAGATGAAAAAAGTGCAGCAACAGTATGATATTTCAGAGTAAAATCACTTATTCTGCCTAACAATGAAGCTATCTAGAAACAAGCTGATTATTCATAATACTACCCACTGCTATTACCAGAACTCTTTACAGCCCCCAATAAGCTTTTATCCAACATGTTTAATATGTCAAATTCTATTTGCTTTTCCATGTGTATATTTCAGAAGGTTACTTTAGTATACAACCAGTCACCCCATTATTAAATTGAGTACATATTTGTTTGTATGTATTTAATATTACCCTAACTCTTGACAATTTTAAAAGACCACACATCTTAGAAATAACTGAGCTTTCTTTAGCTAAAGATTTTATATGAAAAGTAAGGCTTTTTTCTAAGCAGCTAAATAGTAGAGGGTTACTATTTTAAAGTAGGAAGAAAGATTATGTAAATGTATATCTTCAGTTATATATTGCAATAAACATTACAATTTACACAGCAAGAGTAACAAAGGACAGGAATATCTCCCCTGAAAAACACCCAGAAATGGCAAACTCCAGATAACCTGAGAAATAAGGGATACACCAAGGAGCACACGGCAGGCAAACTGACCACACAGAGTTAGCTCAAATCCATCAGGGGCCTTCTGACCCCTGCAACAACACCAGTCCCAAGCCAGCTACTGGAATCATTGATAGCTCAAGTAAAGCAACAGTACACAGACATAGACCAAGTCCAGTGAGCATTGGAGCTTTCAGTCCCACTGACATAGGGCCAGGCTGTCTCTGCCTGTAGTCCCTCTTCCAGAGGCACCAAATCTGTCAGCTAACGCTAGGGCTGCTTAAGAACAATGCCACCACTTCTGACATCAAGATACTCCTGAAAAATATATAACTGTTCTTACTCCTGCATTTGAGCCAACAAAAATTCTGCTGAGAGTTTCATCTGCACAAGAAGCAGCACAGCTTCACCTGGAGTACACTGCTTCTTCCTCCCTCCACCACTACCCTCCACGAACATCATCCTCATCAGCTCTCCCCATATCCAATGGAGTTAACAGCACTTCAGTCATCCTGCAGACAGCAGCTTCTGCTGCCTCATAACCTCAGGATCCTACTACACCTCAACCACAGGGTTTGATTTCCAGAACCCCTTCCCTACAAAAACACAGTTCTCCCACTCCAACTGAACATCTTGTTATCTTGTTCTCATGCTGCACAGGGCTCCTAGGCTGACTGAGAGCCTCTCAGTGCTCCTCTGCCTGGTAGAGGGTAGAATGTGCCTCCCCACATGGCTTTACAAATACTCGGCATAGTCTCTGCAAGACAGAAACTGTTGTGTCGGGAAAACAGAGGCAGCAGCTTCAGCATTCTCCCTGCTGCCGGTCAGCACCAAACCTGTGCCTTTTTACATCAGTACAGTAAGTCAGGAGTAGCTGTGTAGGCCATAAGCAGATCAGCTCCTCACACACGAAAAGCTTGTCTGAAGTGTCCAGCGCCAATGAGCTCTGAAGCCGATTTCCACACAGTACTAGCAGGGCTCCCTTTTGGATGAATCACCTTCACAGCCAAAAAAAAATGAAAGCCTGAGGAAAGCTTATTATCCATGAAATGATGACTTAAAAAAAAAAAAAAACCAAAGCCGCTGGCATTTTGAATTTAGCTTACCTTGGAGCATCCCTGCTATTTTAATGGAAAGGCACCTAAGCACGCAAACATTGAGGTACAGGTTAAGAAAAGCCAGCTGAAACTTACGGCCCAGTTTTCTTCCTGCTCACATCTCTGAAACAAGCCTATTTGTGGACAGAATGTTCCTCTGCTTTCATGTCACCAAAATCAGCAAAATCTAAACTATTCCTGCAACATTCAGCTTTAAAATATATGTAGACTGCACACTACATGTACCTGACAGCACAAGAGAATAACAAAATGCAATGTCTTTGTGTGCTCGATTGTGTTCTTCTGAATAAAAATGGGAAATACTGAAGATTTTCCCCTGAGTTACTCTGGAAAAGCTCCTGCAGTCATTCTTGCAGTCTACTGAGCATCTCCTCTAATAAATGCAACACCCGGAAAGACTGAGTTAGTGTTACAGAGACACATTCTTACAGCTGAGAATCATTTTCAGGCTTTGAATCCAGATTAAAAGAGATGAATTAGCAAGTGTAGACTCCATGTTACTCTTTCCTTTTAAAGAAAGTCTAACCAGCACACTTGATGAATTCTGAAATCCTTCCATGATATAAGTAAATAGCCCTGATTTTTTTTCAGTTATTATTTGGAGCATCAGGCAAGGTTTTCTTCAGTTTGAGATTTAAAGGATATCACACTTTTTCCCATTTACAGTGCATACCTTGGACAGCATTGACAATTAAAATAGGGTAAAAAGGCTTCCCAAATACTTTGGCATTTTCTGAATGGCCACTGAATTTTAATAACAACTTCAATTAATTAAGACAGAAAAACACCAGAATCATAACAACAGTGTTATTTTATTTGCAGGCTGTTGTGGGAAAGAGTATTCATCTGTTGGCCAGCAATAAAAATCAAAATAACTGCAAGTAGCCTTGGGGCTAGAATCTGCTCTTATTTACACCATCCAGGTAATTCAATTTATTGCAGCGGGACTTCTCCAGGCAGATATTGTGGTTGTGCAGCTGTTTAGCACTTCATGCAGAATAGAGCCCTCCAAGGAAAATTTGGCTCTGTGCATTTACGCTTTCTATCAGACATATACTCATATGGGGCTATAATGAAATGTTAAATAAATAGAGTAAAATAAAAACAGGGACTACTGAATCAAGTTTTAACTTTGCCCTACTGCACAAGGTTCCACCTGAATTACCAAGTTAGTATTGTGCCTGGAAGGCACAGGCAAGTGTGGGGGGTAAAGAGCTCATTTCTCCATTACTAATTCTTATTATTGTTAGCTGGAGTGAAAAATACGGTGAATCAGAGTGAAGATATCAGAAAAAAGATCAAATAACTTGAACAGGCAATAACAGCACACTGACTAGCTTTAGCAGCTGGCTTACAGGTGGTAGTTCTTCCTCCCAAAGAAGGAAGGCACGGGAAAAAATTGTCAGGGTGAAGGACAGGATGACGCTGAGGAGAGCAAGCAAAGATACAGTCTTTGAATGAATCCCACACTGTAGCAACACTGAAGTAAAACATCTTCCTGGAAGGAGGGCAATAGACTTCGCAACTTCACATGCCCTTATGTTCCCTTATTCTCCCTTGTGTTTCCCAGGAACAGTGGAAGAAGTGTCAGCTGGGGAAGAATGCAATGCTGGAAGTAAGCAAGGGAAATGGCTGGGGATCTGTCCCCTACAAATGATCTTTCTGTCAGGCTGCACATGAAGATGACATCTTTGGTTGAGGCCAATGCATCAGGAAAGACATGTATTGGCTTGTTAAAATTTCTCACATACCTGGAATAATACATTTGCTTAAGTTTGAAAGCACTAACTGTTCTGTACCTGCACTACCCACTGAAGACCAGGCAAAAAGGTACATTTTTTGTGGGCACTGAAGCTGCAGGAAAGTCTCAGGTAAACCACTTAGCAGAGAGAAAGCATTATGTTCATTGCACAATATGAATGACACTTTTCTTTACAAAACACTGGGGGTTAATGGAGGGTATTGGCACAGAGAAGTTATCTGTACTTGGTGACTAATTCATCTTTGCAAGATATTGCTCCTACAGCTGATAACAGACTCAGACAGGAGTCCTGCCCCTGGAATCATTTCCCATCAATCTCAATCAGTTTGAAAGGTTCAGCCACCAAAAGTTCCCAAGTCAGCTGGCACACAAGTTTGCAGGCCCTGCCAATATTTTGTGATCCACTTACTGTAAACATGCAGCTAACGAATGTTCATTCCCTTGATGATTCTTTTGGAAGGTGGAGACATGTCTGAGAGTTTTTACAAGGTATAAAGTCCTCCAAAAATTGATAAACATTCTGACACCTCTTAAAACATGAGCACCATGGCCTTTAGCCAAATAAATAATGATAATCTTGTATAAAGACATGAGTTATCTCAGGAGCCTCAATGTATTAATTTCATTATCACTGAACATTGCAGTTGTTCTGACCCCATAGCTTGGAGAAGGACAGAAATAAGACTAATGCAGTTGAAAAGTGTTAGCTGTTGTGGAAACCTTTGTACCACTGTAATGGCAGTTTTGTGTCAGTCTGTGGATTGTACATACTTCCACCATCAGCAATGGCCATTGCTATCCCATTATGTCCATTTATCAGGATCTTAGACTGTGCAGCTCTTCCAGCAAACAAGATGTCCCAACTCCAGGAAAAATGCTGACTTGCTAGTGAAAATTAGATGTGCCAGAGTTGCTGTCCCTTTTTCCACTGAGCTAAGCTAGAATTCAGCAACACATTATCAATAGCCTACAGGAAAACTTGAATCCTACTCGCCTTGATGCCCAGGGGGACTGCTCTTCTTCTAAATAGCAAGGCACAAGTTAAAAAGTGTTGTATAAATGCACTCCTGTGCAGATGGACATGCATACACTGAAACAGAAAGTTGAGAACTAATGTTTTAACGATTTTGTGCTAAAAACCACTAGGTTTTTAGCACAATGAGTGAGTTTCTTTTCATGACAAATGCCTGAAGGTAGATGATGGGACCATTCAAAGACATTGAGAATTTAGCAATATGAAGTATCTTGCAGATGCTCAGTCTGACACAGCACACCTCCTACAAGGCTGTACTCACTGACTGCCATTTTAGAAAGCTTTGAGGCATCAAGGAAGTTGAATGCAATCTTCCGGTCCTTGGTCCTTCCACAAGAGTGTGTCTTCCAAGGAAGGGAAGAGGAAACGTGCCTCTGTGTGTGATCATGTTGCCATCTAGTGACCGCAGCCCAGAGACCGCTCAAGCCCTGACACTCCACCACAAGCAGAGACAATGCTCCGCGTGAAGCAACAGGGTCTTGTATATCTGAGACCTCGGGGGAAGTCTAAGCTGTTGCCAAGATATACAGGATTATTTCTCCTAGAGTTACATGTCCCACTTAGGCAGAAACAGCAAGTTCCTTGAGTGTAGGTGATAAGGAACTGAAAGCTCATAGGAGTTGTGGTTCTCGCAGTATAATTTTCGTGCCACCCTTCAGCTGTAGGGCCAACAGGGCAGTTCCCCTTCCTGAATTCACATGGAGAGCTGGCAAGACCAGTTACAAGAGCCAGTCATGGCCAGCTGGTCTCTACCATTCCTGTGAGGTTTGCTCAATTTTTCCTGTTAAGCACAAAGAAAAACAAAACATCTCAGCATGGGTAATAGCAGTGCAAGGCCTCCTCTACTCATTGCACCTGGATTCAATGGCAGATTTTCTGGGAGAGGCAGAAAATGTAGTTATTTTCTGCAGCACAAAGGATGCAGGTACCCAGCACTTTTTAAAATTACCAAGATATGCAAGCACATAACATTTTGCCATTCCACACACAGGTACTTCTGAAATCCAACTCTCACTGCTCTTTAGGCATTTTTACCAATCCTGGCCTGAGACAACTTAATCGCCACTGAAGCTGGTCAAGTGTTTTACAATTATGGTGACACATTTCTTTTTTGGGGAGTTTGAGAAGGCCAACTTTCCTTCATAAACATGTCCATTCACATGTATATGAATGTGTCACATGTTTATAAATACATATATACAGAAAAAAAGCCCACCCTCTCCATGGTCCAATCTTTTTAATTTTTTCCCCTATATATACGTTGCTACAAAGTCAGCTGTAGACAACTGGTCAAAAATATTTAGATACACTTATATTTGGCTATCTGCAGTATCTCTTGTGAGTTTTTCAGCCTGCCTAATCACCACACATTACCACCCCAAAGTCTCTAGATACTGAAAGCTACTTCTCCCTACAGTACCTATCAGCTTTTGTGGAATTTTTCCTTGTTTTTCCCCTTGTTGAAAGGTGGCCTTCTATTTCTGCATGTGTGACAGAATCACAACACAATATGGATCAGTATTATCTTGTTGATTCTGTCTATAAACACACAAACACCAAATAACAAAAAAATCACATCTTTTGCTTTGGGATCTGATTTGTTTTTACTAAAATCTAAATAATTTTAGGTCATATATTTCCTGATCAAATACAGACAATGAAAGTCTAATTTCAGCATATTTTTCTCCTTAAACAGTTATAGAAGTCTCAGTGTGGTTTCCTGAGAGATACGATACACACAAGAATTGCTAACAGATATTATTTACTGGCTCAAATTTATTAGAGATCAAAGAATGGGGAAAATAGGCCTCATCTTTCTTGTTCTTCTTGGCAGCGGAACTTTTAGATCCCTTAGAAAACCAAAAGGCAAGAGGAAAAGAAACAACTTGAGGATATACAGTTGCACTGGGGAGAAAATCATGATCACACAGAAATACCTAAGGGATCTAAGGACGGCTTCCAAAAGCTGTCATAATAATTAAATGAATAAACCAAAGCAGATGCTGATTACTAAGCACTGCGGCCCTTATCCTCAATAGCCAGAAATGAATCTTGAAGTAGCACTGCCAGTGTGAAATATCACAAAATCTTCCTGCACTGCGAAGATGCTCCAGGAATTCAGATGGGATAGTTTCAACAGAAAATGGAGGACAGAATGCAGCCACATACATCCCTGTCTGGGAAATAAGGGAATCACATTTCTTAAAATGCACTCAGTGATGAAGCTGAGCTCTGCCACTCCTGTTAGATTTGCTCAACTTTTCCTGTTAAGCACAAAGAAGAAAAAAACCACAAAGTAGAATGAAGGATAGCCATGTGCAGGATTCCTATTTTTGCTCTATAATGCTATACTTATATGATTATTCATATGGTCAATTAATGTTTTTCCTCAAAATAACTCACTGGCTGAGACTAGAGACTGACATTTTTTTCTATTCTTTCCTATGGGAACTTATATCCCTTAGGTAATTCCTTAAAAACTAGGTTTTCTTTCAGTCTTTAGCAAAGTGCTTCCTTTCCAGAGAGACCACCTGGAAGAAAATAGGAAGTCCCATGGTTTCATATTCTTTAAGGAGCAGAATGTTGAGTTCACACCCCATACTTACCCAGACACAAAGGGGTTAATGTGTTGAGCAGCTACTTCATGTTCTGCAGTTATGTATGTACTGATTAGCAGTGGTTGGAATAAAAGACTACAGCCCAAGGAAGGTGGAGCATTCTCAGAAACAGCAGTCTGGCAAGAAGAAGATAAACTGATTTGGAACAATCAAGAAAAATTATTTTATTCTCTATAAAGGGGAGAACAGAGCATTTTTCTGAAGTTGGGGGTCGCTGGAAATCCCCATGAACATGGGATACAGAAGGGACTAAGAGACCAACAGATTGGACCATTCATAACCTCCAGGAGGATAACAGCAAAGCCCCTCATGAGGAGAATGGAAAGCCTTCCCCAGAATTACCTCCCTAGCAAACATGCTAATGGTGGCAACAGTGTTTCTAGAGTAGTTTCATCCCAGTGCAAACCACACAGCTGCTGGCTGCTTGTTTTGGAGGTCAGTCACACTAGTTGACATTATTACCTATCTAAACAAAGCTTCAAATAGCCAAGCAGAATGCTCCAAAACCTCCCTCCACTCAAATCTTTCCCTGACAAGAAGCTGAATGATGCTGCTTGAGAAAGTTATTCAAAAGGCAAAAGAGTCCTTCCCTGAGCCTATTAATTCTTTGATTATTGACAGTGCTAGGGATTAGCACTGAGTATTGAGATATGTATGAGTGAACTGGCTGATTGACAGACTTTGCCAGCTCCTTTTATGCAGACACTGGAACAACTAACTGTTTTTAGTGGGAAGCACTGGTNTTACCAATACTATGATACTATGATACTAGATGAGAAAAGCAAGAGGTAGTATTTCACAGGGAGTAATGCTGTTTGGAATGGGGATGGACTCTGATACAAAATACTGGTTGTAATGCAGATATTTCTACATACACATTTTTTAAAAAAGCAAAAATGTTTAAAATATTTCTGTGCAGGATTAATTCATAGGCTATAAAACTCTGCCTGCACTCTTATATCAGAATGAGCCATCTTCTTATTTATCCATCTTAGTAAACTGAATATATATAAAGTAGCAAACTGCCCCCTCCACTGAAATAAAATACATGTTGCTATCTCAACACTAAAACAAAAACAAAAGCAATAATCTTTGCTAATTAATTAATTTATTGAAATTGTTAAAGAACCAATACAAACCAGTTGTTTTAAAACAAGGCTTTTTAGGTTGTGGAACAACTTAGTAGAGAGAAATCCTCTTTACTTTCTTTGAAAGGTCTTGAAAAAAGAAATCCACTTTAGTACAGTGATGAGTGTCCCCGCCTGTCACGCGGGAGACTGGGGTTTGATTCCCGACGGGGACGCAGTGGTGCCGTTTAAGAGTTGGACTCGATGATCCTTGTGGGTCCCTTCCAACTCAGAATATTCTGTGTGATTCTGTGAAATGAATGGGTCTGCTATTAACTTTACAGATGGGAAAGTCAATGCCTTATAAGGTGGTAGGATTTATCCAAGGTCATTTTACAACTAAGCAGTGGAAAGAGGAATATAAACAAAATTTCTTAATTCCCAGACCACTCTGAGTTTCCCTTAGCCTTACCTCTATCACATGCATGGCTATAACAGCAGTTGATAACTAATCTGTTTACTCGTGGGCCCTTACATTGTGGTTTTGTGAGAATTCATGTGGCAATCTGGTGGGATATAACACTTAAGGACGTTCTGCCACAAATCACTCTTCCTTATGCAACTAAAGGCAGTAAGATGCAACACGGACCTACTTCTGAAAATCTAGTGTAATGTCATACTGGACTTGAGTGAAACAGCTCCCAGGGCTCAGTATTGCAGCCCGTCCTGTTTAACATCTTGGTTAATGGTTTGGGCGAGCGGATTGAGTGCATCCTCAGTAAGTTCACAGACAACATCAAATTAGGTGGGAGCACTGAGCTGCAGGCTGGATTGATGGGCTGAGAGCAACAGTATGGAATCCAACAAGGCAAAGTGCTAGGTCCTGCACTTAGGTCACAACAACCCCAGGCAGCACTACAGGCTTGGGGAAGAGCGGCTTGGGAGCTGCTCAGCAGAAAGGGATCTGGGGGTGCTGGTCAATAGGGAGCTGTATATGAGCCAGNGTCCCGCCCGCCCGGGGCTGCAGCGGGAAAGCGCCGCTTGGGCAGAGGCCGCCATATCGCAGAGCTGCTCGAGGAGCCGCCCCGCCGCGTCCGCCGTGGCCGAGGGGGAGGCGGGGGCCGCTCCCCTCCGCTTCTCAGGTCTCCCCCGCTGTCCTGAGGTGCCCGCACAGATTCACGACCTCGGAATCACCGAGTCTGTTAGGTTGGGAAAAGCCTCTGNTGGCCAAGAAGGCCAATGGCATCTTGATCTGGATCAAGAATAGTGTGGCCAGCAGGACCCCAGCAGTGACTGTCCATCTTTATGGGGCACTGACTGGTGAGGTTGCATCTTGAATACTGTGCTTAGTTTTGGGCCAGTGATTTAAAAAAGGACATAGAGGTGCTGGAGTGAGTCNGAGGTCATCAAGTCCAACCATTAACCCAACAATGCCAAGTTCACCGCTATACCGTGTCCTCAAGTGTCACATCGACGTCTTTTAAATCTCCCCAGGGCTGGTCACTCTGGTACTTCACTGGGCAGCCTGTTCCAGTGCTTGACAACTTTTTTGGTGAAGAATTTTTTCNAGGCTGTAGTGAGGTGAGGGTTGGTCTCTTCTGCCATGTCTCAACTGACAGGATGAGAGGAAATGTCTGTAAATTGTGCCACAGGAGGTTCACATTAGATATCAGGAAAAAAAATTCACTGAAAGAGTGATTACGCTTTAGACTAAATTGCCCAGGGAGGTGGTGGAGGCCCCACCTCTGGAAGCGTGCAAGGAGCATCCGGATGTGGCACTCGGGATATGGTTTAGGGGTGATTATGGTGGTGCTGTGTTGACGGTTGGACTGGACGATCCTGATGGTCTCTCACTTCCAACCTTTCCGTGAGCCTGCGGNCCCGCACAGATTCACGACCTCGGAATCACCGAGTCTGTTAGGTTGGGAAAAGCCTCTGAGGTCATCAAGTCCAACCATTAACCCAACAATGCCAAGTTCACCGCTATACCGTGTCCTCAAGTGTCACATCGACGTCTTTTAAATCTCCCCAGGGCTGGTCACTCTGGTACTTCACTGGGCAGCCTGTTCCAGTGCTTGACAACTTTTTTGGTGAAGAATTTTTTCCTAATAGTCAATTTGAACCTCCCCTGGCACTACTTGAGGTCATTTCCTCTTGTCAGTTGTAGCAAAGGAGAAGAGCTCGACCCCTACCTGTCTACAACCTTCTGTAAGGTTGTTAATAAAGATATTAAACAGGACTGGCGCCAGAACTGAACATGGGTGTGAGGGACACGACTCACTAATTAAGTTTAGCAGGAAAAAAAATTCACTGAAAGAGTGATTACGCTTTAGACTAAATTGCCCAGGGAGGTGGTGGAGGCCCCACCTCTGGAAGCGTGCAAGGAGCATCCGGATGTGGCACTCGGGATATGGTTTAGGGGTGATTATGGTGGTGCTGTGTTGACGGTTGGACTGGACGATCCTGATGGTCTCTCACTTCCAACCTTTCCGTGAGCCTGCGGTTTCGCCCGGCAGCCGAGACCCACCTCTGGGGACCCCCCTCAGAAACCACCCCGGGTGCCACGATGGCAGCCGCCCCCCACCCGCCTCGGCCCGACCGCGGGGCCGCCTCGACGGACGCGCCAGGCGCCACAAGATGTCGCTCTCCCCNTCATTTCCTCTTGTCAGTTGTAGCAAAGGAGAAGAGCTCGACCCCTACCTGTCTACAACCTCCTGTAAGGTTGTTAATAAAGGTATTAAACAGGACTGGCGCCAGAACTGAACATGGGTGTGAGGGACACGACTCACTAATTAAGTTTAGCAGACAAAAATTGTGAAGCAAAGGACATGTAATAACGGCACGCTAGGTGCCCTATCTAAGGACTGATGACAGCACGCTGAACAGCAAATTCTGAGAGTTTATAGATCCCTTTTAGTTTAGGTTTCCCACCCAGACCCGCCTCAGTGTCCGCCCCCTCCACCCCCTTCTCTGATAAGCGATCTCTACTCTCCCCAGCCCCCGCCTCATCCTCCCGTGGCTGTACACTTTTCTGTACCACTCACAGTTTGCTGGTAACAAACTGTCTCCAGTTTTATCACGATGGGCAGCACCACGCTTCACGTCCATGGCCAGTTCCTTCTGCTCGGTTCCTGTGACACCACCGTCCTTTATCCCAACTTATTTTTTCACTGTGACTTCTGAGCAGTGAAAAACTCACAGATCCAGCAGTCAAACAGGATTCCTCCTATTTGCTGTTGCTACGAGAGTGTAGCAGCATCTTACGGTGACTCTAGGTAAAGCTACCATCTTTACTAGTCCACCATAGGGATGAGGCATCCCTTCAAAACTGACTAAATGTGACCATTTGATCCTAAAATGTATCTCTTGCAAGGCTCAGCACTTTTCCCACTCCTTTTCAGTTAACCCCTGGATGGCAGTCACAAGTTAGGACTAAAAGACCGGGCTGGTATGGAAACAGCTGCTCTGCTGGGGTATGTGTCCCCCTCCCACCTACTAGTCAGCTCCCATCTGCTAGAGGGTTATCACCTTCCTGACTCTGTCGGTGTGATAAACTTATCTAAGTGTTGCCTAGTCCACTTCAGGCACAAGCAGTCATGGTACATATTATCTTTCCGCAGGTCCAACAAGGTGGAGAAGACAATGACTGCTCTAGGCTGTCACTCTCTGGTGGTTTCCCACACTGAATGGCCCTTTTCAAATGTACCACTCACCTTTCACCAAAGATGTTTTGGTAATACTGGAGGAGATCTCCTGTCTCTGCCACAGACAACATCCACATCCAGCCCAGACCACACACATTGGTATTTGGGTTCTGAAACTGAGAGCTTACACACATATGACTGTAAGTGTGGGGGAGATGGGAATAAAGAGGTCACCCACAGCAGCCTCTGAGCAATCCTGTAAGGATGGCGTGTATGTAAATGACGTAGGAGGGTTCACAACAGGAATCTGCTCCCAGAAATTATTTGCCCTCTGTGACACGAGGAGTCTTGCTGATGTCAATGAAAAAGGAGTGGCAAGCCCTGGTCCTCAGTAAGGAGTCAGATTTCCCTATCTTTTTTACTCACAGGATTATTATGAACATCTGGTAAACAAATTCTTTCCTAACGATTGACAAGATTTTGACCATTTCCTTTCAGACAGCTGGTTTAGAGTAGTAAGGCACAGACTCTAGGGTATATATTCACTCTTTTTTTCATGTGTAGCTTCTTCCACACAAGAACCAAGCAATGTTTCTGTTTACACTGAATTGTATTCACCAGCAAACCATAACTGCTGGTGGAAAAGTTCTCCCTAAGACTCTGTTTAAATCCAAGTATCCCTCTTCCTTTACAAGACAGAGGCAATGGTACTAGTTTTGTACACTCCAATGTTTGTTTGATACCTCTGGTAAAGAAGATTTAACAATCCTAAACTCTGTGCAGGAAACGAAAGAGAAGAATTACATAGTGATTTCATGCACAACAAAGAGATAATTAAACCTGGCACACAGAAGAATTCTTTCTAGCCGACTTCCTGGATCAGATTTTGCTAGCAACCATTGGAGATGAAGATTAAAAGAGTTTAACAGCTTCCATCTTCAAAAAAGTGATTTTTAAGGGGAAAATATCATACTTCATTAAGAATATCATTGGAGCTGCCTTAAATTATGTTCTAAAGGAGACATACTTCATCACTGTCTTTGCTTACATTGGTCCTGTAGGTTCAAGTGCATTCTAGGGGAGGTTATTTTCTGTTACCATGGTGAAAAATATTTTAACTGTATGTGATCACCATTTCCCCCTCTGTTTGCTTACATCCCTTCTACTCCTCCACTTTCCCCTTCCAAATATATAAGTATCAAGAATTTTTCCTTCTTCCTTTCAGTCACACAAGTAACAGAAAAACCATCTCTCAAGCAGTGATGACACCTGTTTATTTATTGGTCTGGATAAAAAACAACTCTCTTTGTATTCAATTATTTTAAAAAATAAAAAAAATTTAATAGCTAGATGCTAAACTCTCTTTTTTTAGCCTGGCTTCCTAATGAAATGAGGCTTATGTGATCCTTCTGTCTGTTTTCCTCTCCTTTCCCACCCTCCTCCTCCATTCAAATGCTTTTAAACCTGTTGGCCAATTCCAGCTAAATTTGGCAGAGAGGTAGGAAAATAATATCTTTGCAACCTCACCAAGCTTAATGAAAATCAGCACTGAGCTGAGAAGAGATAACCAAATGAATGCCCTTGTTTTAGGAAAGACCCTGTAGATCCAGAGTCCCCCATTTGGCTCTTGGGGTGACCCAGCAGTGTTCAAACACCAGCCAGTTTATATACGGGTTACTGGAGCTTTCCCAGTACTTTGCCAGTGTCTGCTGCTTGGCCAGTTGCCACTGTGGTGCAGGAAAGCACGTGGGACTTACATGATGGGGGAACTGGAGGTTGTGTGGGTCTGTGTAAGTCACTGGGTGAAGCTGTAATTAAAGGGTTATGTGAACAGAGGAATGGGATAAAGATGCTTAAGAAGCAGCTTTCATGGCATCATCTGCTCCCAGAACAACTACTCGCAGTGACTGATACAACCCACTTGGTAATAGCCACCTTCAAATAGCACAGCAATCCAAACAGGCACGACTCTTTTCCCATGATACATTTTGCTGTTCTACATAAGTAATTTGGGTAGGATATGTACAAGAAGGTTTCCTGTACAAAATACTGAACAGGAATATTCCTTATCTTTCATAGCCACTGCCTCCAGACAACCTATATTATGCCCTTTGCATCCTGGGTGAAAGCCAGGACTGCTGAAGTGATGAATCAATAACATCCATAAGGAAAATGAAATGGAGGAAGCTCTTATCCAGCAGATTTTGTCTTTTGTTAATTGTTGCTATATTTCATTCCAGCCCTACATCCTTGCAAATGGCTGTGACTGTGACTCAGCTTCAGCAACTTACATCTTAAAAGAGAGAGGAGTCACCCTCCTGGGGCTTATTTGACTATGGCTTCATAAGCTCCATTGCTCAGCTTGTCCATCACGCTTTTGAAGGTGTCACTCATCCCACATCCCAGATGCCTGTCTTATCCCAGGCAACTGACCACAATGGACAAGGACAGTTACAGCATCAGGGGCCAGCAAAACAATCCTACAAGTAGGACAGATGCATAGAGAAATGCTGGCTTTGCTTATCTGGTATCATTGTCCTGTCCTCATCAGATGCATAATCTAAATGACAGAGCTTGAAGTGGGCCTGAAGATGGAAAGAAGCAAGACCACCTCTCCAACCCTGCTGCACAAATGCCAGCACACAATGGACAGGCAATCCAAACTAAGAAGGGCAATTATTTCTTTGGCTGTGGTACTTAAATCCAGTAGATTTGGTTTGTCAGTCATGAGTCAGCTCTGAAGCAAGCTTGTGCCTTCAAGGTATGGTATAGATGCTTCAGAGTTGACACCTCATAAGTCTCTGTGTATGGATGGAAAGCTTAGCATTGCTGTTCCTAGGTAGCAATTACACTAGACAGCAAGTTGGAAGGAGGGGTTCACCTAACTGCCAACCAGAAAGAAGGACTAAAAGTTAATTAGATTTCTTTTTAAGATAACTGCTGCATCCTCCTCAAAATAGATCAAGGCCCCTTAGGTGGAAACTGAGGGAAAAGCTAATGAAAGCAAAACAAAAAAGCAATGAATAGCAACAAGAAAATAAACTAGAAACATATGTATAACAAGGACAGAGGCAAAACCAACAGGCCTTTCCAAGCCTTACCTTTTAAGCCCCAGCACCTAGAGCCAGGAGATTGCATAAGGTCACCAGCGTCATTAAAGAAAATTATTTTCCCTTTCTTGCTACCGTCTGCAAAGAAGACTTCAAAACCCTGACATAGATGTGCTTTAAAGAAAATCCAGAAAAGACACCCAGATTTGGCCATCAAACACTGGGTCTTTAAAACCAGATCAACCTGGGAATTCTTTGAGATTTGCCCCACGTCTTTTGAAAAGCAAGCAAGTGTTCAAAATGCTGGTAATGCTGCATGGGTTGGATGAACTAATACGTAGTCTGGGTCCTGGAAACACTACAAAACTATGCTGCTTTCTAGATGTAATGAGACTACTAAAAAAACAAAGTATACTTATAGGAAGTGTGTATGTGCAAACATATAGCTTTCTGATCAAAGAAAACCTTAGTATAAGAAGGTAAACGACAAGGACAGAGATGGCAAGAGACACACTGAAGCCTGTAAGCTCTGTATTGTCAGGATAATGTCTTCCAGTGCTTCTGAAGACTGTACATTTATGTTGCTAAAAGACCTAGCTCACACCACAATGACAATGGGAAACTATAATGAGATTGGTGGGACACTGTAATGATATTGGCAGCTGCCTGCAAGTCTTCTACTTGCTAATGTTTTGAGTAGGTCAGACACCACAACTCATATTTAGAGCATGCTTTTCAGAGACACTGGCCACCCACAATTCCTGCAGGGCTGGGCACAGACACCAAGCCAACAGCTGTAAAGCTCCTATTTCAAATGTTGTGTTTCCAGTTCACACACAAAGCTTAGGTAGGGAACATATTGTCAGGAATGATTTCTGGGTCTGTCTTTTTTTTTCTTTTTTTTTCCCTCAGCCTGTTTCCCAGATAGTTTTACTGAGGAACAAGAAAATCAAATGACTTGCATGGAGGTCACAGAGTGAGTCATCAGCTCAGCCCAGTGACGGTCAAATAATGCTTATTTGTAAAACTATAATTTTATAGTGCTCTACTGCACAGCTTTAAAAATGAATGTATGGGAAAAATACACCCACATATGACAAACGTACTTACAGTCTCTCTGCTTTGGGTGGACGTTCTGTTAGTCACAGGGAAGCATCTGTGTAAAGCTTTTTTTGTTGCTGCTTTTTGCTTCTCTAGACATTTCATCAAATGGTCCCTGAGTCAGAAGAAGTGGGTTTTGCTATTAAAGTCTGTGTGGAGGCTGCATTCCAAAGCTGTTGGAGAATTCAAAGATAAATATTCCTACTTTGGGGAAAAAGGAGAAAAAATCAAACATCTTTGATTTAAAAACAACAACAACAACAATCCAAACTGAATGTAATGTTTACAAAGACAGAAAAAACCCTAATGATCCTGCCTGATAGTCTCTTCAGAACTGAAACCCAAGAAGAATTTCATTAAAGAGCAAGTTCCTTTAAAATTGCTTTCAATTGTATGGAGTATGCGCCTACTGCACTAAAAAAAATGAAAGTAATTCCAACAGCAACAAAATATTAGCCAGCAACCTCACACAGCCACTGTGTGATGAACAAAGCTCTTTGGAGCAGGAGCCATCTATGTTCTGTGATTTGTATTTTGTGTGGTAAGGATGGAATGCAAGCCTGTAATAATCTGTCTCAAGAAAATATTTGGGGGTGAGCATATGGGCTATGGTTCCTTTGGCTCTCTACTTTGGAAACCTTGTGTATCCTTGCAGATACACAGCTTGCATCAAGAGGATGAGAGAGAGCTGTGCAGTGGAAGATGGTGGAATCACCCCATCTTGTGAAAGTGTTCCCCATATACATATAAAACCAGCAGCTGCAGAACACACCGGAAGTGTAACACAAGGAGGTTGGACTTTAACTTAAGTCTAGGTATGGTGCTCTAAGTAGCATCCCTGCCTTAGTCCAGGACAGCTGTTGAGCAGTACCTTTAAACTCAGTTTTCCCTTCTGTGGTCTCCCATAAGCAGCAGAAACGACAAAGAAAGTCCATGCTCTCTCTGTGTAGTATCTGCCATCATCCCTTACATGGAAGAACCTCAGCCTAGATTAGGTTCGGAAAGATTTTTTGCCCTCCTTCCTGAGGCAGAAAGTGTTTTCTCTTTTGTCCTGGGTGTGCTGATGTGCAGGGACTGACTTGTTGAAGGGCAGAGAAATCCAAAGCAAAGCTGGGCACAAAGGTTGAGTGCAAAGCTGTTCTTCACACATCCCACTTTGTCCATGTCCAGCAATATCCCAAGGCTGGGATGATCTGCTTCATAGTAAGAGTGTTCTGGATGAGGGGAGTGAGTTTTAGACATTCATCTAGCCTCCCTCACTCCTGTAGATTTAACTCTTTCTTGCCTGGCTTAATGAACAGCTGAAGAGCTCTGCCCCAGCCACTCAGGGTGGAGCTGGACACAAGGGGAGGCAATGAGTTTTTAAAAGTGGAGTTTTGCAGAAGGAAAGCTGTTACAGAATCACAGACTATTCTGAGTTGGAAGGGACCCACAAGGATCATTGAGTCCAACTCTTAAACAGCACCACTGCCTCCCTGGTGGGAATCGAACCCCCAATCTCCCACATGAGAGATGGGGGCACTCACTACTGCACAAAAGTGGATTTTTTTTAAATGAGACTGCACAGGAAAAGGGGACAGTTTTGTTTCAGCTGATCTGGTCCTAGCCTCACATTGACATTGTGATCATAACCTAGAGAAAATCATGTCCTGAAGCCACACTGATCACAAAATAACAGAATTGCAGAATATCCTGAGTTGGAAGGGACCCACAAGCATCATCAAAGTCCAACTCCTCACCCTGCAGAGGACAGTCCCAAGAGTCACATCATGTGCCTGAGAGAATCATCTAAGCATTTCTTGAATTCAGATAGGCTTGGTTCTGTGACGACTTCCCTGGGGAGCCTGTTCTAGTGCCCAACCACCCTCTGGGTGAAGAACCTTTGCTAATATCCAACCTAAGCTTCTCATGATTCAGCTTCATCCCATTTCCTCCTGCCACTGGTCATCAAAGACAAGACAACAGTGCCTGCCCCTCCACTTCCCCTCATAAGGAAGTGGTGAAATCGTGGTGACTGTGATGGATGAGTGCATTGTCCTTCACGTGTTATTGAGTACCTCCCAGAGTAATCATCTCCTTAATCTTATCAGGCAGTGCAGTGAAACTGATAGGCCGGTAGTTTCCAGGGTCATCCTTCTTGCACTTTTTGAAAACTGGGACAACACTAACCAGCTTCCAGTTAACCAGGATCTCTCCAAGTGGTAATCCTGGTGCGTCTCATCTCCAATAGCCAGACAAATAGCGCAACTATAGATCACATCCAAAAAAAACCTAAGAAGATGAATTAATAAAAATGTTAAATATTAGATCATCAGCAGAACAATGAAACCCCCAAACAGCTATTAACAATGTTATTGCCTTTTTTCTTTTAACTTCAAGCTGTAAACCTGTTTGGGCCAGAATTCTTTGGAATTGTGCTACTGAATGTGCCTATAGTTAGGAGACAAAAAAAGAGGTGCTAAAGCTGTTCGGAGATGTGATCATCACAATGAGGGACTGGTTGCAGCCTGCAGGAACCTGAAAAGAAACTGGTGAGTGCAGGAGTTATAAGGCATTGCTATGACAACAAAGCAAACCACCCCTGAAGAGAATAGAAAATATGTACAGCCATGCCAAGATCATACGCAAAGAAAGTATATTCTAAGAGGAGGCAAATGAAATATTGACTTGAAAACAAAATTTTATGCCTTTAGCATGATTCCCTCTTTTTGCATGGCACTTCTTCAGGAGAAGCATGCATTTAGGAGAGGGAAAGAAACTGTTAAAGCACCTTTTTGCTCAGTCCTTTGCTTGCTGTGAGGAGGTAGCACAAAGATCTCTGCTCTGTGTTTGCACTCTTAGATTTTGGTTAGCTGTAGTTGTTTAAGTTATCCATAAGGCAGTCTCTATGCTTTTTTCCCAACCCACACTTACCACACTTGTGAATAAATGTAATGCTTACTTTCTTCCATTTTCCCTTCTGCTAAAATTAATCTCATTTACCAGAAGAGGCCTTTTTTGAAATTCACATTCAAAGCCTAGGATACCCCATGGAGGGTTAAACGTAGAAATTCCTCTAGCATTCTGCCAGAGGAGGTTTCCATGTTATTCTACAGCTGCACATAAGTCATGAGCAAGATCGGTCCAAGCAGTTGTCTGAACCATACCTAGTGGAAAGCTTCCTGGTGACACTGATGCTTGATGACAGTCAGCTCTTGAAATCAGAGCCAGCTTGGATGTTGACATAATGGGCCACACTTTGTGTGCTCAGCCAGGAGGAGGAAAATCCTTTGGTTCCCAAAGTGAAGGAGCAAATGAGCAAGCCAGAGGACTACACTCTAACAAGAGTGTCCTGAAGAGGTGGTGAGCAGCATCCAGGGTTTGTGGCAGTGAGCAGAGCTGGACAGCAGAGGGGATGTCCTATACTGGGAGAACTGAACAGATGCTGCTTGAGACAGAGCAGTATCAGGCCCTGTCTGGACAGTCTTATGGTGACTTGTGAGACTTGGTTTTCTAATTTAGCTCTAGAATGATAGGAGAGAGGGTGTTATATACACAGGCTCAAGTGGGTTGTCCTCTGTCTCTACAAGATCCTCATGATGAAGCCCCCTGTGCCCCCTCCAGCAGACCTGAGCAGTTCTACATCACTTTCTGGCATAAATACTTCCCTGCTTCAGCCTCAGAGACTTCATTCCACTGTGGCTCTCCGTAGCCAGAGCCTGAAACACAGAGCTCTACTGTTACAAACATGTGCTGTGCCCCGTAATACATCTAGCACATCAGCAAGCTAATGCATCAAAACCGTTGTCCTGTGCTAGGAATTACCTTGCAGTAGCAACAAAAACAAAATAAGCAAAACTGCCCTTGCCTGTACTACTGCCCTGGAGGGGCATGAGTTGAATCCCCTCACAGAGACACGGCCTGTGCCACCAAAGGCAATTTCAGCCTACGGCAACACCACCAACATACCCAGACACGCTAAACTGTCAGAAACTCTCATCTGTCAGCACAGCTCTGTCTACACCAGCACCTTGCCAGCAGTGGGGGAGTCGATTTCTTTCCACACCCTAGAACTACTCTGGCAAACTCGGTAGGTTACACTAAGCCACAGAGTGCAGGCCACGTGTGCATACACTTTATTGGCCTTCATTTGATCCTGTGCATTAAAGACAGCTGGGCTTCCTCTCTTTCCAACTAAATAATAATTACACCTATTGTTCCCGGTGGGCAAAGAGACCCTGTTCACACATATCCAGAAAGACAAGGCATATAATTAACACCTTGCCGGGATAGAGAGCTTTTGTTCAGGTTAGTCATTACATGTCTTGCAGCCTGAAAACAGTGTTTCTTACATTCATTTCAGTTCATTTCCTCCCTGCCTCAGAGCTTAACTCCCTGCTTCTTTCTACGTTGTTGTACATGAATGTGTCCAGCAGTAGTCCAGTAAGCTGAGGCCAACAGCTTCATCATGATTTCCAGAGCAGGGAGTCCTGAATCATCATGTGCATCCCATGTTCCTGTATGCAGGTGAGTGCTGTGGTCATTGCTGCTGCTGCCAGACCTATTTGCAAGAAAATGCCAAAAATTTCTGCCAAAGATGTAAGGCTCTTGCTCTGAGACTTGGGCAGTAAGAAGAAAGTAAAGTTCCATCCAATGGATGGGCTTAAATAACAGCTCACTGCTCTCCTCTTCCTCCTTCCTCTTTTGTTTTTGGTTTGGTTGGAGGCCTTTTTTTTCATAATGTATTTCCATTCTCACTGCACATCTCGTTTTCACTCTGCATTCTGTCCCATCCCATGTGCTGGACTCCACCTTCTACTGACCAGTGTGGTCAAAAAATCTCATTTATGTATGTGTGTATTTAGGTTTTTTGCTTTTTCGCTTTAGGTTTCATGTTTTGAAGCCCCTGGTTCAATGGTTTTAACTGAAGGATCCCAAACAGTCTGAAGATTGGCAAGAGGGGGAAAGCAGAATAGTCACTGTTAAGAGACAGAGAAAGAGAGCATATGCCTCCCTCTTCCCACAGCAATTTGCCATCAGATCAGATCAGGCTCTCTTCTGTAACTGTGCCATTTGTTTTACCAACACAGAGACCTGGATGGCATGCTGTGATGAGGTGGGGATGACTTAGTTCAGTCATAATTTTGTCAGTAATAATGCTGCATAGGTACCATTAGAGCAGCAAAGAATCACTTAATTTCAGAGCCAAAGTTGCACAGGTAAAAGCATTGCATTGCCAGAGCAGGGTCTCTCTCTTCATGATGTGAGCTTCCCAGGAAGAGAAGCAGGAGCTGAAGAGCAGAAGCTGCACTCAAGACCTGAGGAGCCAGAACAAGTGCAGAAACCGAAAAGTTTGGCACAATCAATATAGGTTTGGGCTATGGACTGTTAAAGGAGCCGCTGTGGCTACTACCTTCCAGCAGTAGGTCCTGGCAAGCAGCAACACCCAACCCACGGGCATTTGCATGTAGCCAACATTTCATCATTTCACTTCAAGCTCAGTCCAGCTGGTACTACCTAAGTAGTTTGGCAAGATCTCTGCAAGCCCAGGGTGATGTTTTGCCCAGTGACAGCTTTAAGTATAAATACTCAAAGCATCATACCAGTACAACCTGAGTGAGAAGGAGCACTTACATCAGCTTAAAGACACCCAAGTACCGAGTTCCTTTGATGGTGCTATTCAGTGCTGCCTGTCATCAGCGTGAAGCTAGAGGTCAGCTCTGTATCACAGCACTCCCAAATCAATTGGATTAACTTAAAACCCCTTTGTCAGCTCCACAAACTAGCATGGGTTGGTAGCACATAACATTTTCACTGTCTCAACACAGATAAAGAAGCACCACTGCTTTGAGGAGAAAAGATCTAAAAGAGACCATTTCACACCTGTACTAACTTAATAAAAACAAAAATAGCTGTACACGTATTTTGTAAATGGAAAGTGCAGCCACACTCATGCAAGCAGACTAAAAGCTTCTAGTTTAAGAAAAAAAAACTTATAGAAACTACTGTTCATTTTCTGTGACAACTACTGTATCTAGATGGTGTAGAATGCTTAAATGGATTTGACACTTAACATTTTGTTAATGATCCCTGGTTTCAGACCTCAGTGTTATGCAGTAACTTGAAGGTCCTTTATGTACATAACCCACCAAAATTGGTAGGACCTAGACAAGCATCTAAAACCACCATGACATCAATATCCCTAAAACATATGGTGGTATTATTAGACTGTGATTTGAAATGTTGTTAGAAGTAATAAAGCCTGATGTAGCAAAAAAACCAAACTATAACAAAGCAAAACAAAAAAAATTGCCTCAGTTCTCCTTATTTTCCTAAGCTAAACTCAACAACATTTTAGCAGCTGCTTCTGGAGAGGCCAAAACATCCCTGCAAGAGTCAGGCAGTGCCAGGAGGATACAGAGTGTTGGAGATGTGCACTACTTCCCCCATTCCATGAAGCTAGACAGGGCAGCAGCCGAAGGAGTGTTATTTTGGATCCTTTTATAGCAGCAAGTAAGGGGAGTTCAGCAGTGCCCAGTGGGACAGGCAGAGACAGAAAGGATTTGTCCCAGCTGCTTTCCCACTTTCCATGGAAAGCACGGGAGGTCTGCTTCTGCTGCTAATGACTGGAGATAACAGTAGCTGTACTGCCTTAGGCATTTTTCTCCAGGATCTCATCTTGTCCCTGGAATGTCCCTGGGTTCCTGGGTGTTCCCTAGATGAAAAGTTACCTGCCATTCCAGTTAGCTCAAAAGGATGGTTCTGGGAGGAGTGGCTTATTCCTGGGAAGGACCCTGCTGTGAAGAGACAAGGGAAGTAAGATTAAGGCGAAAAGCAGCCGAAAAGCTGGGCCACAACATCTGATTGAAATCTCAGGTTTTACTCACAGTTTACAGAAACTACCCCTACTTCCAAATTTTCTCACGACAGAATGAATTGCACTATCTACAAGTGTAAAAGGAAATGATTAATTTACCCTTCCCATCCAAACAGATTAGCAAGACTTCCATATCTTCGGGACTTGCGTAATGAATGAGCTTCCTGTGATTATAGCCAGGCGCAGGGAGAGGACTCTGGTGCTGGCACTCATGCCTCCGGGTCAAAAGCTATGGGGACCACACAGAGTATCCGTGCTCATCAGGGGCAGCAGCAACTTTTTAGCATGGCAAACAGTAACTCCTCTGGACTTTGACCTTGTACACGTTAGTAATCTTGACTAAAAAAAACAACTTAAAAAAAATCTCCGTTCCACACCACACAGTGTGACACTAGGGTAATGGGAAAACACCGGTGTCCTGGATTCCCTGCCATGCAGATCAGAGCAAGGAGAGCATGCCAGCTTGGAATTTCTTTACAAAATATGAGGCTCAGGTTGCTGGGAGAAACACAAGAGGAATCGGAAGTTTCTATCTCACATAAAGACAAAATGCTGCCAGCAATTAATGGATGGTATCTTGGTTTCTTACACAACAAGCTTAACTCCCAGTGAGATGGGAATTCAGCATGAACTGGAAGCTGCAATTTCTGACAGCTCCTGAAAACAAAATTGCATGGTTCCCAGTTGCTGATCTTACTAAGTGCCAGGCAAAAATTTGTCCTCCTGCTATCTTTGGCCTCCATGCTATCAAATGCTGACCTTGATTCAGAGCTGCTCTGGTCTGAGTTAAGTGGCATCACAGTGAGACAGTGGGACTTCTCTTCTTTGATGCACCTCCCCCACCACCATTGCTGACAGCAATGGGAAAACCAGGCTGGAGATCCAAGCAGGGATGTGATGGCCACCCTCCTCTGTTCTGTCCTTCGGATCAGATGTTGAGCTGAAGCCTCTTCTCCAGCTGCTTTCAAGGTAGAAATTACAAACTGTCACCATCATTCTCAAAAGAATTAAAAATGAAGCTCAGCCTTAGTGCACAGCCCAGCAAACCCCCTTCCCCCTGGAGGAAAATGGTTTCTGTGTTAAACTTTCACAACTAAACCCAAAACCCAGAGATATTTGTTTTAGATTTTATTACAAAGCTGGAACACAGACCAAGCTTGGAAAAAAAAAAAAAAACCTAAAGAAAAAGAAAAAAAATCTGGGCAAAGTTTCAAGAAAACCAAGACCGATTTATGGTTTTGAGTGGAAACCCTACTCAATTCACAACTTTCACAGGGGTTTGAAACCAGGCGCAATCTGGCAGCCTTAAGCTGACTTTTGCTTCATGTTACACTGAAAACCAAACCCAGCACATCTCTCCAAGTATCCAAGCCTAGGGGGTCCTCATAAGGAGGAAGGACTCACAATCGCAGGTACTCCCCTGATTTCACAGTACCTACAATGTGTCACTCCAGTCTCACATGGGCAACAGATCTGCCTTCAGAATAGTACTGGAATATATGTTGAGAGTTTTTAGTATAAAATATGCCATATAATTCAAATTCTGCTCTGTAATTTTTCGTTAGTTGGAGGTGTTTCTCCCACCTCCACTCCTCCATTTCCTTTAATTATTTGTTTTGCTTTTAGTCTCTTTGCTGCTTTGGTACAGTTGTCTTTTTATCAGATTTTATCAGATTGCAGACCAGAATTCTCATGGTCTTGTATCAAAGGCCTTAAATTGTTGCAGTAATTCAAAACACTGTTGTGGCACTGATAGTAATTCACCAATTTTACTGAGCAATAAGGTGCGTGCCTTACTATGTGTGCATACTGCATTATCTCTGAGCTTTCTCTCCCTCTGCCTAAAACTGATACTTGTGGATGTTTCAGGCCTGCTTTTGAAATATTACATAAAATGGAAAAAGTGATGGCAACTGTGCCATTTCTAGATGGGCAGCACAGGAGTCAGCATTTCACAGAGGGAGAGGGAAGACTGAAGTAAATAATGGACAAACAAAGCCATTATTTAATGATCCACTGCCTGGCTTCTACCATCATTTCACATCATTAAATGTAACTTCTTGCCCCTCCGTTCCAGACCTCCATTTTCCAAGTCCTACTTAACACCTTGCAGATCCAGACAGTGAAGGTTTAGGGATCCCTGAGTCTGAGGATATGCTCCAGACATGAAAACATTCACAACTGACAGCCCTAAGTCAGCGCGTCAGTATTAGGGCCATGCAGCTCGTGCCTTATACAGATGTACATGTGTGCTTGACTGTATACTGGGAATAGACTTTCGTGGGATTAGCCACTGAGAACATTAAGTGCATGTTTAAGTTTCTGTGGGACTGGCAGGCCTATCTATTAACAAAAGAAACAGATACATAAACACTAATGTGCACGTACCCAGTTCCCCATCCTAATTCTGTGTATTTTGGTCAGATTAAACTTTGCAGAAACATATTATTTCATGACAAAAACACCATGAGGAACAATCCTTTGTACAGGATATCAAAGAACCATCTTGAGACATGGCTCCAGTAGAGTTGGCACAGAAGAGGTAAAGCATCTCCAGCCACGAATCCTCCCCAAGCCGGCAGGAAGCCACAGGGAAGTTTGCTTACTGGAGCCAGACTCCTGGAAATGTGCTGCTCTCTGTAGTGGTTTCATCAACAAAAAATATGACAGCAAGTATGATGTGCTTAGCATGAGTCGTTCTTCATGCAGCCTGCTTGATTTGCTTCAACAGATGCAGGTAAATCATCCTGAACCCCCTTTTTCCCAGGAGCCTGCTGCACTGGGCTTTACCTCTTAGGCAGTCATTTCCCGGTGGGAAGATATGGGTGGAGGTGCTGCACATCTTCCTCTGGCTGCAGCTGTGCTGATCAAGTCACTCCCACCACCAGGTTCTGTAGGACTGTTGACCTTCTCTCTTCAAAATCTGCTCTTTAAGCCACTTCTTCAGTTCATTTTCACTTTGCTGTGACACACAACTGGAGACAGGCTGTGAGCAGCAAACATCCACCTGCACCTTCACATGCACAACTCCCACAGGCCAGGGGGCCTGCCTGACGCTTTGGCTTCCTTCTCCATGACACAGGTGACAACCACCTCTGGATGCTCCTCTGACCTGGAGGACCAGCCAGTGGGGTTTGCCTGCAATTCTTGACCTCTACATGGAACTTGCAGGTGGTTAAGCTGAAGTAGTGAATAGCCCATCACTGCCAAGTGAGTAGTCACAGCCCTTGCCATCCAGATTGCGTTGCTATTCCTTCCCAAATTTACCAGGGTATGTGATCTTTTCAAGTGCAAATCACCTGAGGTGACTAAGGTTAGTAATACATTTCTAGATGTTAATAACAATGGCCAGCTTGAGTACAGAGCTGCCAAGTAGCAGAACAAATTCCTCCCTAGTAGAACCCCAATAAAAGGAAGGTTATTCCATCTGGGGTAATTCTTACTTCTTCATACTAGACACACACTACTTTTTAAAACCAATTTCTTATTACCTTTTAAGTATCTTCCTTTGAAAACAGTGAATTAAGCAGCCATGCTCTCTACTAAGACGGACTGAAAAAAATAAAAGAAGAAAACTAATCCAGCTAAAGCACAGCTGGACAATTTTTCTGGTTCTTATTATTTGATGCTCTTCAGAATATAAAGAAAGCCCATGCTCCATTGTTTCAGTGACAGCATAAGGCCTGCTGAGACTGCACCACTTCATTACAAAACATCTTATGATGGAGCAACCACAGAAGGCCACAGTTGGCTCGCTCTGGGAAAATGAGAAAAAGAATTTGCTAACTTAAAATGGCTTGAATTCAGAACGTCTGTCCCCTGATGGTCAAAGCACACAGCATTATCTGTTGGTCAGGAAGGAAAGGCGTGACCATACATCTGGTTTTAAAGGGCTACTGCCTTCACAGTAGAAAAGAGAATCTCTGAATTCACGGCTGAAAAGAGAATCTCTAGGACTTGACTGTCCACTGGACATCATAGTGCAGTGTGGAACTCCTGGACTCCTGCCCCTGCCCAAGAGTGCCAACCAGTCAGGCAAACACTTGAACTGCAAGCCACATTTCTGCTTCAGTCAGTTTCTTGCGATCCTTCCCTCAGGCCTATCAGCATCACCACTCTTATCTGGAGTGAGCACATGGCATTTTGCTCTTCCATACATCCCTAGCCTGCCTGCTGGTGAGCAAGCAAGCCCACAGCTTGAGCAGAAGGGTAGCTCCAAGTGCACATCCACAATCATAGCCCTAGCAGGGCAAACCCATTGAAGGAGAGAGACCTGCACATCCCCACAGAGAACAGGGTGCCTAGTAATAAAACTAGACCCCATCACCTCTTACATGACCCTACACATCAGCAAACTGAGAAAACCTGGGATGAAAGGCTCTTGCCAATGATCTGATTGCTAGAAAACCAACCCTCCAGTGGCACAGCCATTTAAAACCAAGCACCGTAAAGCAAAAAATCCATTCCCTCTTGCCTCAACTCTTTCCTCACCACTGCTTCTTCAGTAGCTTTGCTGGGAAATCAGAGGGCACTGGTAATGCTTTTGCCTTCAGCCATAGGCTAGCCTCTGCCCCAGGTGCTGTTGTGAGCTTTGTCCTCTGACCTGAAATCTTGTGCCACCCCCCTCCCACCCCATTCCTCAGGTTACAAGCCTCACTTTTGCTGTTGCTGCAGGAGCAATTGCTTCAGCAGGAAATGAATGAGGCAAAAAAAAAAAAATCCCTAAAATATCTAGGAAAAAAAAATACAAACCCAAACCATGCAATTTTGGAACTTCCAATATTAATGAAATATGGCAAACATTTTCAAATGTACCCAAAATTTATGGGGGGACGACATACATATCTATATTTCTGAAATGTTTTGTTTTGAAAATGCTACAGCATTGTATTTCACTGCCTCTTAAACACAACCCTTTGATTTGCTATCTTGAAGTGGCAATTTCCACTCAAAAGAGACCTGAAATAAAAGAAAGTGTGAGAAACAAGAGGGGTAACTAACCTCAAAAGAAAACATTACAATCAAAATGCAATTCGAGTTGACCTAAAATAACACATTGGGGTTTTTCTCATTTCCCCCAAACAAAAACACCAGGAAAAAAAAAATTACAATTTCTTTTGCTTTGGCACAATCCAGTTCTTTTTCTCTCTCCCTGAACAGAGGCAGATCTTATTTTCCCAGATCTTTCAGAGGTCATATTCTCTGCTTTGTGCCTCTTTGCCATACGGTGCATGGACAAACACAGAGCAAGCAATAAAGGTTTGGTCCTCTGGGGCAAACTTAACCCTCAAGTGGCCCATTTTTACTCCAACATCTACCTAGGAAGGGATCCAATATTATCCGGGCCACCTGATTTCAGAATTTCAGGAGCATTTAAAACATTTGGTGCAGTTACAGTCTTAGAATGAGAGTGTGACACAGGCAGGGTAGGGGCATTCTCTTTGTATTTAATCTTTCTAAATCTGTCACACTTACTGTGTAGGTTTGGCAAGTTGATTTGCTCCCATGCCTCAGCTTCCCTATACTCCAGACCAGAAATGAGCTTTATCAGCCTAGTAAGCTGCTGTGCCTGCTCATGGGTACACTCTCCCGAAAAATATCATGTTAATCACTGCACTGGTCGTGCAGTAAAACTTCTTTCCCTCTATTTCACCATCTACAGAACACCAGAAGGATTTAATGGTCTAAACCTGCCTACCATGTGTGTTTCTTTTATGTTGTTAGTCTGCTTGCAAGGACAGCCAAGCTTTGAGAAAAACAGCTTCTTCCCTCCCCGCCTTTTTCCCCTTTTAATTTTTTTTCTGCATCTTCCTCCGTGGGTTTCCGGCGGTTCCTTACAGCCCCACAACAGACAGCTGTGTTCAATGTACCTGTGTGTGTGTGTCTGACTTTTCCTCCCCAGGAGATTTGTCTACAAGATAAGCACAAGCTTGCGGAAATCCTGTGTCACCGGCCTTAGGGCAGCTTTTCCTAGTGGGAATCCCAGTGACATTTTATCCTTCTGGAGGTCCTGCTGACAGACACATCCATGTATTTTGCACCCCTTGAAGATCTGCAGTAAAGGTTTGGGTGCTTTGCACCATCTCCACAAACACATGAGGCTCTGCCACTGCTCTGTGGTTTTGCTGTGGCCAAGCTTACTTTCGTTTTTAGACGGCGGAGGGGAACATGGTGTCTGGGTTTTGGCCAGGGACTCCTGGATTGAGGTGCTGCATAATGCACCCTAAGGGCACTGCATGCACAAGAATGCTCCCTCTGGGTGGGATCAACAGGGAATTCATCCCTTGAGATCTGGGAGAGCAAGGGAATAAATGCACCAATGTTACAAGATGCTTAATTGGGTGATGAGACTGAAGGTAGAAAGGAGCTGGGAAGGGAGGAAGAGTCAGGGAGGGTGGTGAGTTGTGTCAGGCACAGGAGACTCTTGTCTTCTGGGCACGGAGTAAAGTCAGATCACTGAAGATTAGGAAGGGCTTGCTAGGAGAAAAATCATATAAAAAAAAAAAAAAGATTGGGACAGAACCATACCCCAAAGATGGTTGTTAGGACTCTGGAATGGACCCAGGCCTTGCATATCTGGTTGCCCTGAGCGATGCACAGAGCCCCTGGGGTTTTAGAGGAGTTCATGGAACCTGAGGGTGGGCAGCCAGATTTCAGCCTTTCCAAAGGAGCCACCTTAGTGCCTGGAACAGCTGCATTCTCCTTAACATCACAGCAAAATTTCACAAGAGTGAATCTACGAAACTCATAACAAAGACACACAAATACACACAAAAAGACAAAGCCAGACTCTCCTTTTCCTGAAGCTGGCACTGAATATGACGCAAGACTTTTCCAATTCTACTGCAACCCAAGGGATATACACATGCATTTCTCCTAATTTAGAAAAACAGAAAGTATTTCTTGGGCTTTTGTTTCAAAACTTTTGTTTCAAAAATGACTATGCTGTGGCATTTTTCAGCAAAATATTTCAGTTAGGGTTTTATTGTTCTCTTTTTTATTTTTTCCCCAGCAAGATAGATTTAGTATCTGGTTCCACAGACTCAGCAAGAGACTAAATCAGAATTTATAGGAAACTGGGAAGTCCCAAGTGGAAATACCCGGGTACAGAGAAAAGATTATGACTTATTTGAGGACATGGAAGTAAAAAGAATAACAACATTTCCTTTGGGAGGAACAGCTCTTGTATTTATGGCTTCCAGTTTAAACAGAAATGTCTTCCCTCAGCAATTTCGCATCGTGAGCAACTTGGGAGATGTAATGCAACTGGAAGAGGACAGAGAGGGAAATCCCTAGGACTCAATGACAATATTAAGGAACTCAAGAGACTATCCTACAGGAAAGAAAATTTTTAAAAAAGGCCAAGTACACCTTCCAGTTCAAAACTCTCCGTGAGCCACTGTTTTGCAGACAAAAATGTCAAGGGAGGCACTGTCTTCTGGTGGTGAATATTTCCATATTTCCTCTTCCTTGTGAGCTTGGCTAGGACATTTGTGTCAAACCCTGTAATCTCGCAGGAGGCTGAGCAACAACATTTACTGCAATATCTAGGCATAGGGGAGCCTTGCATCTCTGAAGTTAGCCCAGGATACTCTCCAGCCATGGCACTCTAGGAGAGGGATTGCCAATATCTTATACTTGAAATGAATTGTGAAATCCTTCCCTGCAATAATTATGAGTAGAAACTGACATCTAACAGAGGCAGAAATGGAAATCTTGCTCCAGCTGGAGTTTGGAGGTTCCCTTTGCATTCACACAGGCTCATAGAGCTGATGGCTCTCTGAAGCTACTGTTTGGCTCCTGGGAGCCATGGATGTGGAGAACAGACCAGGTATTAAACCCATATGAACAGAGGGGAGGTCTCTGGTTCTGCAGAGCCTGTAGCAAGGTTTCCACATCTGCGTACCTTCAGGGTATGTTAAAGGCCAGCTCCTGGTCTCACCATATGTCCAAAATAAAGGTGCCAGTGGTCTTACTCCTGGGCTACACCACCATACCAGAGAGGAAAACATTTCCTCCAATAGGCTTAAATTAAGAGAAAGACACATTGAGCAAAACAAGTAATTCTTTACGCACCTTTCTCAGCCTGCAAACCACTGAGCAACATTTTCATACCATGGGGAGCTACCAGATACTGAGTTCTGAACCTGCAAATGATGTGGAGAAGGAGCTGGACGGCAGATAGTGAGAGTTGCCCCACCCGGCAGCTCCCTGGGTCACGCTGGATTCTAGGCCATAAGAGTTCCTGTACATGTTCACATCCACCCCCCATGCAGCACTAGGCTTAATTTTCACAGTCACACACATCTTCAAACCAGTGGGAATTAGAGGCTTTATGATCTGACTTCCATGATTCAGAAGCTTACAATTTTGCGGGATGTGGGTGCTTCCCTCGCATGGGACATCTGAAAGGCCAAGCTTTGCTCATCTTCAAAATTACATGTAGTGTTTGGATATCTTTCATGTCGCAGTGCAATTTCCAGGATGAATGCATGTGCTGCACCCCTTTATGGTAAGTGAGTTTTAATTTAGCCCTCTGTGATGTAAGACCCTGAAAAGTGCATTTAAAATTGAAAAGGCAGCTCGTCCTCAACACTAAAGACACAAATATGATACCACAAAACATTTTCTGAAGGGTGTGCCTTCTTCAAACACACCTTCTTTAGAAAGATTAAAATTCAGAAGAAAGAAGGCACATGTCTTACAGTCATTATGTAAAAAAAAAAAGTCAGGGGAAGCATTATAACTAAGAATCTAAGTTTAATTTTTTATCCAAGTTACATGTTGGCACAAGTGCAAAGGAAAAGACTCTTGTTTAGGCAGCAAGAAGTATTTGTAGTATTTTCACCCTTCTTTGAAGGGTGAAAAATGTGTTTCATCTGTAGAGAGTTATTTTCAGACTTGGAAATCAGGACATAAAGAATTTTCCTAAGGTGGAAATGCACACAGGAGCACTTTCACTCAGGCCACACCAGGCAAATGACTACAGCCATGTTCAGTTTGATGGGGCAGCTTTCACAGCAGCATTCCGTTTTAATCCATGATGATATAAACTACAAGAAGAGAATTATCAGTGTGGTATTTAGGCTTGAAGCGTTTAACTTTACACCAAAATTCTTCTCAGTTTGGAGTAGTTCTGGTGTGTCTCACAAACATGTTAGAATTTATTTCTGTCCTTTCTGATAGTAAATTATAGGGGAACAGAGGGGCTCAGGTGATTTAAATATCACTTACAGCCAAGCAACTACACGCATATAAAAACGCATGGGGAATTAGACTTGAGCGAATGTTGTTTTCCTGTCCCAGATTACTCTCAAATGCTCCTGAGTTCAAGTCCTCTCGCTGATACCTAGGTTTCACCTCAGGCTGTGATTTTCTCCACTGTAATGAAAGACCAACACTCTTCTCCACCTCTACAAATGACTGTGAAGGATATGGATGAATAAGAATTAAAACTAGCAGAAGAAGACTAGACACAATTACACGGATGCACTAGCTATGTATATCAAAAGTCACAATGTCTCATTTATTACATTTTTAAATTTTTTTTCTAATATCTTATGTTTCTCAGTGATTATTTTCTCCCCAATACTTGGGAAATAAACGTTTAAAAATTCTGTATAACGAGGCACCGTTGTTAAAAGGTCAAAGCCCCTTTTGGGGTAGTTGTATGCAGAAAAGTAAGTTACTGCAGAGCTTCCACTACTTCCTGATATAGCAGATTTTGTGATCAAATAAAGGTCTGGCTGTGATTTTGGTGGCAACTGTATGGTAGTGGCATGAAGCCCTTTCCACTGTTAGTATTCTTCAGAAAGCACAAGGTAACAGACTCTGGTGACCTTTCTCAAAAGGTGCCTTGCTCATCCTGTTACTAGGGGAGGTAAAGTCTCTCTGCAGAGGGAATAGATTTGACCTTGCTACAGGAAGGTGAAAATCACCTCTGCTTTCTATTCTTACAGGATTTTAAAGCAGACAGTTCTCCATGTTTTTTTCAAGAGGACAAAGTCTTATCCTGATTTACCTTCCTCCAAGAGAGGAAAGGCCAAACTTCAGACTACCATCTCACAGGACTTTGATATGGTCTTGTAAGAGAGCTTTCACATTTGTTACTTTCTTAGACTGAGAAATGTCGAAGAAAAGACCCAAATCTCTTTAGAGCTGAGCAGGAACCAATTCATAAGAAGCTTTTCAATGTCACAGCTATCCAGAGCATTTTGTGCAATAATAAATAAAATACAGGGAGTGTGGCAATGGCTTTGGCGTGAAGAGAAGCAGTTATACGCCAGGTAATGCATCCGGATCATGTGGTTAGGGCAGTTCTTTCACCCCTCAATGAGTTTGGGACTACAACTCCAGCTCTACAGGAAGAACAGATTAGGTGGGAGAGAAGAAGCAGAAAACAAAAAATAAAGGAAGAGCCCAGAATCTGTGATATGTTTGATGAAGACAAAACCAATGGCATTAAAAATTTTCTTCAGTCACCAAAACATTATCTTCATAAGCTCTCTGGATCCTTGGTTTTTTTGTGGGGGGGGTTGTTTGGGGTTTTTTTAAGGTGATAAAATGCAGAGATTTGTGTCCATATTAAACATGTGTGACCCTAAAGACATGCAGGACTCCAGCACACATGTACATTTTCCAGTGTATGAAATCAGGAGTCAAGAATTTACCATAAGACACTGAAGGTGGCTGTTTAAAATAAAATTCTGCTGCCACTGCCTTCAGTGGGGCTAAATCAAGCAGTTATCATCAGTGCCATGTAACTCCTCCCTTACAAACCATCCCTACAGCCATACTTTGTAAAGTTGCAGGCAAATAATTATCATGTGTTAAAAGTACGTGCAGGAGGGGATGAAATTCTCTTCCTAAACATAGCTTACAGCACATCCATTTAAGTGTAAATGCTGGGGTTTCTAGACTCGAAGCAAAAAACAGAATCAAAGGCAAATGTTTACCTGCCATGGATCTAGGAGGTTTCCTTCACAGTCCCTGCAACTTAAGTCAAGTACTCCTGACTATGGAAATGTTGCTTATTTTTCAGAATGTTCACTTGTTGTTGTCTAAATAATTCTTCTTGGTCACACTAAACCTTAAATCAACCCCTACTCCTCCTGGCTTGCAATTTTAGCATGATGGTGTTAACTGTAGAATGAACAAAAAAAGACCTTCAGCTGCCACTTCAACACACCCTATATCTTGGATTGTTTTTACTTTCAGCTTTTAAGGTCAGAACATACACCCAGCAATAACCAGACCTCCCCCCTCCTCTTACAGACTGGAGAGTCTACTTTCTAAAACAAGGGAATTTTGTGAGCAGGAGTCAAGCCTGTACTTTGAGCATTGCAGGTGGGAAGCTCTCCTAATCTGGACCTGCTTATCCGGGCTTTGTTAATGCTGACAAGAAAACACTGCTGGAGATGCAGCTGGCAGAGGCCATGTGGAAAGCCTTGCACCCAGTTCCTGCAAAGGGCGGCATCTGTTAATAACCATGCACAAAGCAGAACTCTGCATCTTCATTCCTTTCTAGACAAAGCTGGAATCTATACTGGAGTATATGTACAGTCCCAAAACTTTTGTGTGGAGTGAATTATTACTTTTCTCTTTAGAATTAGGCAGGGAAGCTTAATATGCGTGTCATTACATAAAAGAAGGACATAAAAGAAGCATAGGACAATTTTCCATGGGAAACCTTGGGAACATTTTTGAGGATGGCTATCTAAGGTGCTGCTCTCTGCAGGACCATTGAACTCTCCTCCCAGCCTTCTTCATTGTGTGCTGTGACTTATCCCTGGCAAAGCTATTCAGTGGTGCATGGGGTTAACCATGAACCTTCTTCAGCTCTAACTCTCCACCTCTGAGTCCTTCCAGGACACTCATAAGCCATGTGCTATATTTGCCTAGCTGGAGTTGTTATAAGGATGTTGACACAAGGAAAAATATCTGCCTGGAGGAGAGGGTGGACTGGCACCCTTTGAAATTAAATATTGTCAAGCATCTGTAAAGGACTGTGTGGGTCAGTATCACCAAGCAGCCCTGAAGCTGAGGGCTGGGTTAAGGAGGATATATGCAGGGCACATACAACTCATTTCCCCTACATACCACATGCCATTAAACACCAGCCATGTCCTCATTTCTATATTTCAAAACCTTAATTTAGCTCCAGAAGCCTTCTCCTGATCGATACCTGTGGGAGGGTTTCTCCCACAGCTGGGCCTGGACTGGGTTTTCCCACAATTACAACTACTCACATACTGAATAGGACCCCGCTCACAGCAAGACACCAAGGTGAGAAGAGGAGGCCAAGCCACAAAAACTGGTTTTGCCAAAGTAAGTTCAACTGTTCAGCATGTCACTTGCTGAGGCTGATCAAAGAACTTTGCAATAAAGGGAACACAGGGGTGGTCTCGTAGTAGCTGTGCAAGAAAGGGAGGAGCACTGAAATGAAGTTTGTCTATCAGAAGGCAACTTTCTGGAATACCTTTTAGGCTTCAAGCCTCTTTCAAATAATCCCCAAGGAGGGGAGGAAAAGGTGCGCACAGCTCCAGTGTTTTTCCCAGATCCGTCTACTTTTGTGCTCTCTGAAGTAAAAACAGATTATCTGGCATCTGTTTGTTCAGCTCCCATGAGGCCCTGGCAACAGCTGTATCAAAAATACAGAAACCTCTCGAGGGTGGAAAGGCATCTCAAGAGAAGAGTAGCCCTTCCCTGCCAAAAGTAGCCTGACTTTAGGATTAATCCTGAGGTTGCCATGACACTTGCAGAGTTCATGCAGATTATTATCTTGATTTTATGGGCCAGAGTATGTTGAGTTGGGAATGCACAGAGGCAAAGCACTATTTGAAGGTTCGGTAACATCTTCTCCTTCCATGCATTCAGCAAGAAAAGATGTGCAAGAAGTTCAAGAAGCAACTGTGCAGTCATCTCTTGTTGAGTATATGCCCAGGACTCAATTCTAGTGGGACTCTCAAAAATGTCATCCTGCATCACTATGTCTGAAGGAATCACCCCCACCAGCTCTGTTGTCTCATTAAATCTGCTAATGCCACTCTGTCACCAGGGTGGAATTCGGTGTGGGGGCAGGAAGGCTGAAGCGCTGAATTCAAGATCAGAGCATTTTCCTGTTATCTGCACCACAAAGACAACGTGTCATGTGCTTGTGAGATTAAAATTTAGGTTTGTTATCGACCCTTTATATCAAAAGGAAGTTATGCACACAAAGAAAACACCAAACCATAGTGTCAGGAGAGCTATAAATCACATACTGCTGAATATTATGAAGGCAACAGAGTGCCCAGTAGGAAGGCAACTGTTTTGAAAAGATCCCTTTTCCTCATAATCTCCTCATTTCGATAAACTCTGCTTTTATATGGGGGGAGAATGAAGGAGAGTGAGTGGTTTCATGAAATCAGCTACGGATGACACCGCATTTGTCCCATACAGGTGACTCATGGCTGACTGTGTGTGCTGGTCAATGCCTTCTCAGCCATCAGCACAGTCATTACTGTTGCCCAACTCAGTCCCTTGGTATCCAGAAAAGTCACACAGGCAACAGCACAGAGATCACCTCAGCTTTGCTGTCACTTTCTGTCCTAGAAACAAAAAGTGGAGAAAACAGTGGGATAGTCAGTTCTTGGGCAGAGCAGCCTATCTGCCAGTGAGGGTCCTTTCTGCTTTCCTGCTCTGGTCTTACCACCCTCCAAAAGGACATCCTGGGAAGATCGCAAGGAGCTCTCCACCTTCTCCCACCCTGGCAGGTGCCCAAAATGCTCCCGACAATTTTCCAAACCACATGCTGAAATGCCACTCCTGCTGAAAAGAAAACTTTATTATTTCCATACTCTGTGACCTCGCAAAAAGTGTCAGCTCTTAAAGATTTCAAGCTGACTGCTAATGTTGGAGATTGTTTTGGTGGCTCTTAAATTCTGAGTGATTGTAATGGGGGAAACTACAGATGTAATCATTGTTTTTAAAATATGATTGCTGCTTAAAAGAATTATTGGGGAGGGGGGTAATTGTCTGGAGGATGGCATGATTCAGGACTGCTGACTCCACTCCTCACTCATTCAAAGTCACCAAGTGAGTCAGTGGAAAAATCATTGAATTCAGCACAGCCAACAGGGTACTGACATTCATGTTTAGGTTCCTAAATCAACAGTGTGGAACATTTCAGCTTGAAGGTTTTAAAAGCAAGAGTAAGTGAAGATAGGAGGTTACATTGCAAGCTTGCAGTAAATGCCATCCTAAAGTTTGCCACTTCAAATTCCAGTGCTTCTCACCCTAAATACGTGCTAGCCAAAGGTGAAACAGAACTCAGGGAGGTCCATTTCAATTCAAGAAGAAACAAGGTCCATATGCTAGGTTCTCTGCAACAGCTAAAACATTACCCTGCAAAATAAACGTTTCTTTTGAACATAAGACACAGGATAGTCATAGCATGCAAACTGTTAGTATGCAGAAGGTGCTGCCTTGAAGCTCTACAACCAATGGCTAATTAATTCTAGGTAGCACAATAATCCCATTACAGGGAAGCACTATTCTGTGCCTAAGCAGAAGCTCTGTATACAAACAACGCAAGGCAAAACAGAAATCACACCTCTGAGAGAGAGCCTTTTCATTCAGAAAATTCAGTCATCTTGAATGCGCTACTCGAATAAAACTGGCACAATAACCTGGATATCAGAAAAAGAAAATTCAATATCAATCAGTATGAAAGTATTAGCAAGAGGGTTGTGCAGTGAAAGAAATCATTCAGAGAATACATCGCTCAGCAGCTTCTAAATAAGCAGGGCAGTGAAAGCAGAGATCAAATATGAGATCTTGCAAATCCACAGGAAATGACTCAAGAAACTAGATCAAGTAAAACTTCAGCTTCCAAGGCTCGCACATTTGCTTCTCACTATTGTGGTAAATATGTGCGCACACATAAAATGTATAAAAATACATCCAGATCACACAGACAAGCTCTCAAGTATTAATCAGACAGTGATAAATACATAGTCCTCCTCAGTGGTATATGTATTATAAATGACCTTTTAATTACACGATTGTGCCCTGGGTTTTTCACATGGCCATAACTCTCCCTTTGTTCTGCTTCTGTGGTAACCGAGTGCTAAATGCCATGCTCCCCACTTCAGGCACATCCATGTTCCTGCTGACCATGGTAATTTTTGTCATGGAAGATTCTAAGGATGTTAAAAGTCTGTGTAATTTCAGCATCCTTTGGAAAAAACAAAACAAAACAAAACAAACTATATAATGTGTCAAATCATTACATCTAGTCTGTTATTGTACAGCAGCTGAAGACGTTCCTGCCATTTCCTTGCCCCTAACTGCTTACTCCTGCCATGACACTCAGCTGTGCCAAAATGTTTATCATGCCATTCAATAAGCTGGATCTTTGAATAAATGTCCAAAATAAAGAGGTATTGGAGGGTATTATTAGCTGGGACCATTCAGCTGATCCAGCAGTGTCGCTGCTCAGCTAGGAGGGATGCATTACCACAGGGGGTGCCAAACTGTGCTTTGCAAAGGAATGAATGGGTGGGAAGGGGGTGGGGAGACAGGCAGCACTGCCACCCAAAGGACCACACCATGGGCTGCCAACGTGAGGGAAGCAAGCTTGCACTTTCACATGTTGTCTGGTGTTATGGCCAAACCTCTGGCAGTGGCAGGAGTGTTACCATAATATTGTAATACCCTCAAAAAGGCAGATTCTGGTACCACCTCCAAAGGACATGCTGCTTCTCCCTTGGGGTAACTGCCCAGAAAGAAGACTTCAAAGCTTTCATCTGCTCTTGTCTCCATTGCATTACTAGGAGTCCACAGATTTTTTTCCTCCAAGTTTCCATTTCTGTTCCTGAAAAGAAAATTAAGAGCACTTAGAAACTGAAACCCAATGGAACAGAAACACAATTTCCACATCAAAATATGAAGGCCCCTTCAAGACTAAATCCCATAGACTAGACTTGAAAGATAAATCAGTAAGTGGCTCCTTTAAGAACTGGAGCCATATCAAGATTTAATCCCCTTATGAAGTGAGAGCAGAGAGGGCACATCTCCCTACCTGCAATGGGAAAGGGATGCTGCAGTGGAGGTACCTTCAGAAGGTGGAGGTCCGACCGCAGAGGACCTGATGGAGACAGCAAAACCAAAACTCACTGCTGGTTACTCGACTTCATGGGTCAAACTTTCTTTTCAATAGTCAGCTCCTGTTACTCCCTCCCCTGTGGACCAAGCAAGTCCTGAGGGCAGATGCCACAGTGTAGGTATGGACTCAAGTTGGGAGAGTGTTTACAGTTTGGGTACCATTCGTTGTAGCAAAAAACCATTCAAACTGACTGGAAAAAAAAGCTGTATGATGCTATCAGCATGCTAGCACGCAACCCACAGTAATGCTGAACATGGCTCCAAGGGTTGATTTGAGCTCTCGTAGAGGACAAGATGTAGTGGGAAGAACACAAGGGTGGTGAGAAACCAACTGAGGAGCCCCATCACCTCAGAATATGCTGCTGTGGAGGGAATGCTGGCTCCCTGGACTCTTTTACTGATCGGATGCCAGGCCCCCCACTGGGCACATGGCATCACCTTATGGAAACTCTTCCTACAGGGCTCATCAGCTGTGATGAGGAGCTGCACCAAGCCAGGCTGTCCTGGGCAGAACTGAACCAAACCAAGCCACGCTGGGCTGAACCCAGCTGGGGTGGAAAGGTAAGGTCAAGGTGAGCCAGGATGTCCAGACAAGGGCAACAAAACTGGCAAAGGATCTGGAGCACAACTCTTATGAGGAGCAGCTGAAATAGCTGGGGGTGTTTAGCCTGGAGAAAAGAAGGCTCAAGGGTGACCTTATCACTCTCTACAGCTCCCTGAAAGGAGGTTGTAGCCAGGCGGGGGTTGGACTCTTCTCCGAGGCAGCCAGTGAAAGGATGAGAGGACACGGTCTTAAACTGCACCAGGGGAGGTTTAGACTGGACATTAGGGAGAATTGTTTCACGGAAACAGCTGCCTAGTGAGGTGATGGAGTCACTGTCCCTCGACGTGTTTAAGAAAAGACTGGACGTGGCACTTAGTGCCATCTTTTAGTTGACATAGTTCGGTCAAAGGTTAGACTCGGTGATCTCAGATTTGTGATCACGAATTGATTTGTGAATATGAGCGCGGCCTGGCAGGGTTGAGCCAGGTCTTGCTGGGTCAGGCTGCGCAGAACTGAACTGGGCGAGCCGAGCGGGCTCGGACAGACCCGCAGTCGTGCGGGCC
>WEKX01002389.1:343248-434816 GCA_013390025.1 Pitta sordida | reverse complement strand
GGCGGGGAAGGAGGAGGGGGGAGCGGGGCGCGTCCCCGCCCCGCGCCCCAGGTGTGTGTGGGGGTGTCGGAGAGCGGAGCTGGAGGTGGGGGGGGACACACGACGTCGCGGGTCCCCGCCCCGGCCGCCGCCGTTTTGTGAATAGGAGGGCGGCCGCCGCCGCCGTCACATGACGCCACATTCATAAACCCGGTCACCGGCGGCCTCCCCATTCACCATCACCCCCCGCTGCACCCCGGGGCGCTGCGGGTGCCGCCGGCGCCCACCCCCGCTCGGAGCCCTCCTGCCGACTCCATGCGAGTAAAAATCCCTCCCCCCGAAAGGCCGCACCGAGGCTTTCAAAATGCCTGACTCTGTCCTTTTCCCATTTTTTCATGTTTTCTTCCCCCAAAATAAAACGCAAAGCTATTGCAGCTGAATGGCAGGAAGGGCTTTTTTCACGCCGCGCTGGCCCAGGGGCTGTTCCTGGCTATCTCCTTCGGGGTTTTGACAGTCAAGAGGAATGACTCATTGGCGTGCAGGACTGGGTCGGTGCCAAGCGCCATAGGATGTACCGTGCTTTAAAATGACTCCTCGCAGGGCTTATAAAGTAGCTTCAAAATTGTGCAACTTCTGGCTCGTTTAGATTCTCAAAAATATCTTAATTGGTGGCATGTGCCACACTTGCACCTTCGTCGTGGTAAACTATTTTAGGGCCATTTACTGGAGAAATAAGGGTGGCAAAGGAAATGGCTTCTGCCTGCAACGTCTGTCTTGAGAGGAATTGTTATTTTGGTAGTTTGTAATGAAGATACTATAAATACTTGTTAATATGTAGCTTCTGAAATTATGGTTATTTTGTTGTTAAGGTTCTTGCAACAAATAAGAATAGTTGAGTTTGTCTCCCATGCATTGCCATGACCTGACAGGCTGGATAAAACGTAGCCAACTAAAGCCAGTTAAAACCGGATGTTTTTTTATTTGGGGGCGGGGGGGGGGGGTGTGTTGTTGTTTAATTTTGCAAATTGGACAAGAGGAGGAGACGTGGGTCGCTGTCTCCTTGGTCTGAGAACAGGAGGCCAAACCTAGCCCAAGTGAGTGGACAAAATCTGGTACTTAGCAGTCTTCATTTTGTGGCGAGATATTGCTTCAAATGTGTTTTCCTGCAGGGCTTGGTGCAGAGGTGAGTGTCAGTGTAAAACAGTGTTTGGCTCTGATAGTTGGTTGGGGTTTTTTTCCTTTAACTGTAGGCTGGAGTTTGTTTTGGAATTAATTCTTCCTCCACATGCCACTGCACTGCCATGCTGATGGAGGCTTCAGCTAATGGACTTCACGTACCTGGGCTGGGGAAGGGAGCTCCTGGGTCATGCGATGTCTCCTGGAGTCACCAGTCAGCCCAGCAACCTTGTGCTTCAATCCCTGGGAGATGGGGAGTGCTGGTGGCTATGGGGACCTGGTACCCAACCTGCTCCCAGGACACCGAGAGCTGTTTTATTCGGGTCTGAGTGTGCTGGCCTTCAGGGTCGATGACGATTCATTGTCCTTGCCCCAATGTACATCCCAAGTGGGTCTTTTGGAGGCCATGGTTGGGCTTGTTGGAGTTTAGTCCAGGCCTTTGCCTTGCAAGGCAGAGCGAGGTGTTTTAGGTAAGCCATGGTTTCCTCTGTAAGCTCCTCGCTTCCAGCCTCGCATTGATTGATAGCGTCACTGAAGCTGGTGACTCATGGGTTGTTTTTTCATTTCAGTGGTGGGTGAAGTGATTTGATTTTTTTTTCCCTCCAATATATATGGTGTTAAAAGAAATAAGGACGGGCTCTCCTGATAAGTTTTCTCAAGCTGTCAGAACAATGGTAGTATAGCATGCTATTTGCCCTAGATATCTGGCTTTAATTTGCATAGCTATTCTTGTTTCACTGAGTGCACTGTGAGCAAATGTTAACAGCCAGATTACCAAAAAAACACCAAAAAACCCACTGTCAGGATGCCTTTTAAAATAACCCTCTTCAAGTAAATAATGTTGTGTGTCTGTGTCCCCCCTGCCCATTTTTTTGCCATAAGATTTTGAGTTTTAAGACGATTTATAAAATCAAGGAGGGAAAAAAATAGGGCTTAGGATGCTGGAAGCTCATCGGTCCCTTCACAACTGCACCATTTCAGATCGATACTTAGAGGTCAGTTTGTCATTGCAAAGCGAGCGCCTCTTTCTGCATCTCAGCCTTTATTCCTGCTTCCCTCCTCCCCCCACCCCACGCATGGCAGGGTGGGGGAAGAATGGGGTAATAAATCCCAGGCTCGAAGCAGAAGCACTGGGCGGTTAGCGGTGGGAGAATTTCGGGCAGCGCTGCCTCTGCACCCAGAGCAGGGACCCTCTCCAAAACCATCAGCTCCCGGGTGGGCTGCTAGTGTCTTCCCGCGGAGAGTGGAGCTGGACCCTTCAAGTGATTCGGTTATGCCCAGAGGCTGCCGCCTGCTCGTTCCGATGCATGGTTCCAAGAAAGTCACAGGAAGTAATTAAATGGAAAAGGTCAGAGAACGAGGAAGTGTTGGTCTGCAGCCTTTTTTGCTGCTTGGGATGGAGCCGATGCCCTGCCCAAGCCCGGCAGTGTCCGCATCCCCGGAGTGTCCTCGCTGCTTGGCGAACACACGCTTGATTTATTCCAGCGCATTGTGCCAAGTGTTTGCAAGCGGGATTGGTCCCCCAGAGGTTTTTAACCAGCTGGGTTAAGTGGGATACGTGTAGGGTTGCTGTGGTGTTGTCCAGGACAGCAAAATGTGGCATGAGATCATACCAATGCATTTTTCCCAGCCTAGGGAAAGAAAATTAAACTTAACTAACTCTTGTTCGTTCTTCTGCTGGTCCCAATACCCCACTTCCCTCCACCATTGAGCAGAGACCAGCAATCCTTACTCTGGATACTAAGTCCATCAATATTGCAGTTTGCCCTTTATACTGAAAAAACCAATTTCCTTCCCCCCTTCATTTTCACAGTATTTTTGCCTGTTACAATACTGATGATTTTTCTGTAGGTATCAAAGGCATCTCATTGAGCCAAATTATTTTGCTGCAAGTTTCAGCGAGGGAGGAAGGCACAGGACATGCTGCGTGTCATGACATTATTGCTCGCAAATAGGACAGGAAATGAAGGATTGCCAAAATATAACTGTTTATTTCTTGGCCTGAAAACATGCCTGTTTAAAATATGACATGTAAGTGGCTGCTTTGTTCAGTCACTGGGAGAAGTTGCTGTTTATAAGAGAATAATAGGTCTGTTGGATGCAGAAGGGGGGGAAAAAGAAGGGATTTACCCTTTCTACTCTTTCTGCTTCTGGCTTGGAAATGCCCTGAAAAGAAGTTGTAGGTGGAAGGTAATATGGAGAGGGTGTTTACTCGAACAACTGGAAGGGAAGCCTATGGGAAGAGGGTTGCCACAAGCCGAAGGGAGCCAGATTTTGTATTTCTGAGCCCATTTGTCCACACTGCAGCCCTTCAGTAACCCTGGTTCAACACTGAAGAGGACAAACCTAAACTACCAACCTTTGGGCCAAAAAGTGAGGTTTTACAGTGTGACTCCCCTCATCCAGAACTGAAGTGGGACAGTGGTGGTGGGATGGTTTTTGAGTACCGTGCAGCCGTTGCACCAGCAATGGGATCATCTTTGACCTGCTTTTGCAGCCTGTTTTTTATCTCGCCTGGGCACACCCTGGAGCGTGGGTTAAAAGGTAGGTTTTATCTACCTGTTTAATTAAATCCCGAGGCTGCAAACAAAAGTACCTTGCGTGGCAAGATTCACTCTTAACATGGGCTTGGTTTGCTGTTAGCTGGATTTAAACCACAAGATTGTTTCCTGTCAGCCACCAAATTGCAGGAAGATGATGGTAGTTGTCCTCTTTCTTCCTGGACCAGGCTGGAAAATAGGAGCCCAGGAATGAGACACAACTTAACTATTGGTTTCAATTCCTTCTGTTTATTTTGTGCATACTCTGGCATGCTTGCGGAATCAATAAATTCAATTTTCTTCCCTCCAGCAGAATGGCCATAAGAACTGCTTCTTACAACAAATTCATTGAAAAATGTGGGGATTTTGTTTTTCCTTCCCCCTCCTTTTTTAACAGCAGAAGGTGATGCTTCTTGCCAGAGCTGTGCAGGGTTGGAGGGGGCACAAAGATCAGCAAAACTAAAAGTACAGCTCTGGAGACTGTGTTTTTGATGTATGCCCTGTTTGCTAAGTGGAGCATTTGATTTTTTTGAGGACTTAGGCTTCTGAAGCAATGCAGGAATTTTTAAAAAGAAGAAAAATGTAAAAGGTCAGTTGACTAAAAAAAGGCACAAATAGACTGCAGAGTTGATTGACAGCAGATGCAAGCTGCAGTAGTCCCCATTTCTGTGGACTATCAAATGCAAGAATCTGTTGTCGCATAAATTCTAGCACTGGAAAGAGGTCTACTCCAAGCCTGACAGCAAGCAGAGCAGGGCAGCATCTCTCAGCATCTTGCTTGCACTGATCATTTCTTCCCAACTTGGCCATTGGTAAACTCAGCTGATGCTTTCTTGTGCCTTTTTTTCCCTTCCTTTAATTTTTTTTTTTGTTTCTTTTCTTACCTATTGGTTTTCTGCCAGGATCTTGTGAGTTTTCTTTTCCTTCCTTCCTGTTTCTCTACCCACGTCCACCCCCTTTCCTTGTCAAATTTCCTTTAATCATTTATTTTTCTGCTGCTTACTCACTACTGAAAACCTGACCCTCTCAAGCTGCAGAGAAATGCAGCTGGCCTGCACCAGCTGCCTTCTTCATGCGTTTCCTCTCTAACCCTCACCTTTGGTTTTGTGTCAGCTTCTCAGAGCAAAGGTTGAATTTGCCCATGTAGTTTCTCTTCAGTTCCTCACAAGCCAAGGCAAACCACTTGCTGGTCCCCTCTGCTCTGTGAGTCACGGGTGCCAGGTTCCCGGATGGAGCTGGGCTGAAGGGCAAACCCTGTTAATGCAGCAAGGCTAACAAATCAGTGCCCAAATACTTCACTTTTGCCCACTGATACAGCTGGTTTTGGGGGTTTATCATACCAGTATGACCATCAGTGTTAGTACCCACAAATATTGTAATGATTCTCCCAACATTTTTTTTCTACTCCAGCTTAATGTCAGGCAGATGGACATCATCTCAAAGTCTGGGAGGATATCTTTTCTCAGTCTCATTGTCTGTCTCCATTTCCTTTTCTCTGCACTCTCGGGTGATGTTTTTTGCCTCTTTCTTATTTTATTTCTGTTCCTTCATGTGTCACTCTTGTCAGGAAGTAGGGCTTCTCTTAGTGCAGCCAAACCCTCCTGGCTGTATTTTCTCCTCATCAGGGGAAGGTGATCCCCATAACATGCCCTTGATGTAGCCATTGGAGTGAAACTCTGTCTCTGCCCCATGCAGTAGATGTTTCACCTTAAATAAAGGAAGGTGTGTTTTATCAGAAGCAGCATCATAAGCTATCTTTTCAAGGCTGTTGGAGACCTTTCTGCCAACAGCTGGCAGGTTCTACCTGTTGCAGTAGCTCTATGTGAGATTCAACCCAAATTACTGTTTTTGTCTCCAGCCTGCTTGTTCTTAGGCTCTTTGAATAACTTTATTATTTGACTGTCTTTGCTTGCAACTCACACTTCAAGGACTGTTTTGGGGGTTTGTTGTTGCCCCTCCCCTCCACCCCTTTGTACTTGACGCATGTGTGCTGTAATCAGGGAAGAAATCTTGAGTCTATCAGATGGGTATCACTGATGGCTGTTCCAGCTAGGAAGGAAACTCCTTACTGGCAACCGTGGGGAAGAGGGGTTACAGGACTTTCTAACAACATTTCCCCATCTGTGGCATTTTCAAAAATGGGATTCCAGAGTTGTCCAAAGTGTTTGGACTTTGACAGTGGGACCTGGAAGGAGGGAAGCATTTCATGTCCTGAAGACTGCTGTGGTGATGGAGCTTGTTCCTTGCTATGCTTGTGCTTTTTGTCTGTGGTACTACAGAAACTAGGCAAAATGCAAGCCAGAAATAGTGTCTTTAGTGAACTTTGTGAACAATAAATGGATTTTTTTTATTAGCATGTGTATCAAATAGGTTTTTTAAAGTAACATTAGAACTCATTACCTGCATACACAAAAGTGTGTGTCTCTTGTTGAAAGCAACCACTTCCCCTGCTTTTTTTGGTAGGAAAGTTGGTTTGGTTAGTGTTCCACCTCTGCTGCTGCTCTTTGCCAGACTGGTGCTGGGAGATCTGTTGTAAAACTTGATAATGTCTTTTGATCCTGCTTATGGGAAACACATCTCTCTGCTTGTAAGGACCTGTGCTGCTGTGCAAGGACAGGAGCATGTTCTGCACATGCACTCAAGTCCTGAGGAGGTCTGGAAACACTTAGATTGTTTTGAGGGGTTTTTAACTGCATTATACATACATCCTGTTTGGATAGATCCATTACTACTTTTCTTGCTGATTAAAAGTGGGTTTCAGGACGAGGCAGCTTCCCTTCCTGCACTGTATATTAAAATGTTGATTATTGCTTCCATGTTTGTTGGGGAGTTGGGAGCCAGATTAGTTTCCATTGCAGTATCTGAAATACACTGAAGGCATTTGCACAGTAGAGTTTCAAAATGCTGTGGGAAATCACAAACTTTCTTCCCTAAACACTGGAGCCTGTTGCAGCACCACAGTCTCGTCTACTAGCTCCTTCCTGATCCTCCCCTCGCCTGCGGAAAGACAACACTTCTTAAATGATGTGGTTTTGTAGGAGTTAAATCCATGCTTAGGATTAGTTGGTGCCACTAGCAACAATTAGCATTTGAACTAAAGCATATCTGTGTAATTTTTTTTTCTATTTGAGTATCTAGACTCTTCATGCTCTTCATTTTTTCTTAATTCACGTGCTGGTAGTGGAAAGCATTTTTAAGGGGGGATATGAGCTAAAAGAAGGATGTCCTATAGACTTGTATGTGTTTGCTTTTAGAGGAGCATTCCCCGTTTTAAATATTGGCAGCATTCATTTTTCTGCAGCTGTAATGACTCCCTGCCTGTAGCATCTTGAGCAGGTCCCCATGGTGAGTGGGCTGCTGCCCAAAAAGATACCCATCATGTTCACCCCTCACTAAAAGCAGAGAGCTCAGCCTGCCTCTGCTCGCTGCATTTCTTCTGCTGACATGTCCAAACACTCCCGCTTGGGTTTCCAAGTGCTTGGAAGGCATGCTGGCTGTTTACCTGGTTTTAGGAGTGGAAAAGTATGCCCCCGAGCTGATAGAGGGTTACTAACTAATGCTTCAAGTTGCAGCATATAGGGAAGTGTGCGCTTTGCCTCAAGTTGGGACAAAACGAGATGAGGGGAGGGTGAATTGCTGGTATCAAACCTTGGTAGTGAGCGGCATCCTAGGCTCACCTCCAGGCTGGAGTGTCCTTGAGATCTTTGTGAAATCTTGAGGGCTGAGAAAAGTAGCCAGGTATTAATACAGGGGGACTCTTTTGTCTTGCAGTACTCCCAGGGATACCATAAAGAGCTGCTGGAAGGCACCAGCAGAGCTGGTGAGTGCATTCGGCCGCTGGTGTGGGGATCTGGCTCTGGAGTTACAATTATTTACAGACTACATATCTGGTTCTTAAAAGTTACATAGAGATCTGAAAATATCACCTGGGCTCAGTTAAAGCATGCTTGGAGTTTCTCATCTGTGTAACTTGGTTTTTTGTCCAGTTACTTATTTTTGTTCAATTTATTTGTGTGATTACTGTAACACTTGGATTGCTGCATCTCTCACAGTATCACAGTATAGATAAGGCTGGAAAGGACCTTGAAGATCATCTAGTCCAACCTATAGCCCAACTAACCTAGCATCGACATCTAGATCTAGATCATATCGCTCAACACCCCTACTGTGTTGGTGAGGGTGTGAGGTCCGAAGTCCAGTGACTCTGTGGGGTGATGAATACCTAATTTTGCCTTAGATGCCGCTTACAGTGATTCCTGATTATGCCAAGCAGAGAAATTCTCCCTCCTCTGCTGCCAGGTTTGCTATTGAAGAGCTGCATGGGAGGGCATGTTGGTGAAAATGGGGTCTAGGCCTGCTTTCTACCATCTTCTCCACAATTTCAGCAATGGAGCTGCCTTATGTAATCACATTTCCTAAACCCAAGGTGCCTGCTCCCTCAGTGCTGGTATTTTTTTACAGAAGTCTTTCATTTTTTATACTTTTATTAACTCTTACACTTGCCTCAGTGGTGATGGAGAGCCGAGATACAAACATCCCTGTTAGACGTCAGTGTAAATCCCTATATTTCAGGAGCTTGTTAAGGTCCATGCATTTAAAGTGTGTGTGTGTGTATATAAATTACAGAAAGCCACTGATACTTCAGCAGTGTGCTTTTTTTTTGTTTTGGTTTTTTTTTTTTTAATGCTGGCAAGATTACCACAAAAAACTTTATCACTGGAGATTTATAGTGCTGCCAACATAATTCATCTTTGACTTAAACTTGGCACGGGATATGTTAAGCTGGTTGCAGCCCGTCATTGCTTTACTTCTTGTTCCTGAATGTAAGAAGTTTGGTGGCTGTAAAGATAAAAAGGTTAGGAAAGAGTACAGAGTTTTATAAAATAGTAATTCTGATGCTTACTTTACTTGAGTGGCCTTGTGTTTTTAAAAAGGCATCTGGTGTTTAGTTGAACTAGAAGAAGAACTTAGTGCAAAGGTTGTTTTCTCTATTTAAAAGCAAATGATGCAGTACAATTAAACCGCTAGAGCTGCTTTAAGAGAAAAAAATTCCTTTTGTTTTTTTTTTCTGTGAAAGTATTTGGCATTTTGGTGTGCTTCATGAGAGTGTGTTGAATGGCTGGAAAGTTATTAAGCAGTGTTGGAGATGAGCTTCTGCTTGTATTCTGAAGGAGGGAAATGTAGAGAATTATCTAGGTTGGTTAAAAACAAATATAAAGGGGGAATGATAGGAGAGGGGCAGGCTTGATGTGGAGAGGAGCTGGAGGTGCATGGAGAGCACAGTCTCACAAATACAGTCAGGAAGTTCTAGAAATACCCTTTATAAACACTGTATCCTACAGGAAGAACCCTAAAGCCCAAATAAACCATTTCCCCTTGTGCCTATGTATACATAAACTCCACTGGTTTGGAAGATCTTATCAGGTCAGTGATATGCCTTTTTACAGTAGTTCCTAAAACAAGTTATATGACAAATGTCAAGCTTTCTTTTTTTTGGGGGGGGGGACGGGACGGGACGGGACTGTTCATCAGGTTTATCTATGCCTTTATCAGTTATTAAAGTCTGTATCTCCCTAACCCTTACCCAGAAAGACTGACCTGGGAAGGTTTAGGACGTCTGGATCAGTGACCATTTTTGGTTAAAATCCTTCCAAATGCGGAATTGTGTGGATGGGCAGAGTCAGGAGGAAGGTGGAGGATTTTGTCCATTCAACTTGATGTGTATGTGGGGAAGGGTGATCTTCCCTCACCTAAAAGTTATGACTGTAGGTATATGGTATGTGTAGAAATTATTAAGACAGCAGATAAGAGAGGTGGAATCAGCCTTATTTTGATGTATTAGATCAAACTCCAAAAGAGTTTGTTGGTCCTGGGAATGATGTGGCCAATTCTGCATAATGCTGGGATGGATGATGTTAAAATGTGTGCTTACCATACAGTGATGTTTTCACCCAGAACCTCTCTTGAGCTTGCACACTAAAAATGTTCTTGCTTCTCCCCTAGGTATATTATTAGGTCCCAGAAATTCTTGTGTGTCCAGAGGCCAAAATCTAGCCAGAGTCTCCCAGTTTTGGGGTGTGGAGATAGCGGTTGTTGTGCTTGTTGACCTCAGGGACCTCAGCTGTGCTGATCCTCCTCCAGCAAGTGGTTGAGGAGCCCTTTAAAATCACAGCCTGTGAATGAAAAAAATTACGGCTTAACAAAGTCTGCCACCAACCATTCATTTGCTTTGGTTCTGCATGCATGCCTTTAAACAAGATTCCTGAAATAAATTTCCAGGGCATGCAGAAAAGCCACCCCACCCCCTTCATCCCAAACCTCTGTAAGCAGCACGAAAGACTGTTTCCTAGAGTTAGCAGCCATATAGACTATTTTAGAAATGGTGGTCCTAAACATCCATAAATTGAAAACCATAAGTCCCATCTGAGTAATTTTTATCTTGGACAAAAGGGTTTGGCTATGGAGCACTGAGATTCAGCGGTGCTTAGTGCCTCTATCCATGTATTCTGTATTTTCTTGTTCAGGAAAGCTCTATCTGGACTGTATATTGGGTTAATGTGTTGATAAAACGTGCTGTTCTGTACAAAAGTCATTTAAAAATGCATCTAACAGCTTTGTTACTGGTTGGGGGTGTTGGGTGTTTAGGTGATTTGGGTTTTTGTTTTTTTTTCTCTCCTTGTCTTTGCTATATCTCTAAGGAAGTGTGGGCTACGTTTATCAGAGTATTGGTGGAATAGCTTCCCCAGCCTTTCATAAGGTCGAATCAAAAAACAAACAGCCCTCCTTATGGGAAGGAAGGGATGGGGAAAGAAGGGTGTTTGTGTACACTCTCCCATTCATGTTTTAAAAAGAAAATATATAAACTCCTGGAGTCAGTGGAGTGTTTCTCATGCAATTATAGGAGCTGAGAGTTGGAAGCTTAATTTGCTTTCTCAGTGCTGACTTAAAAAAACAGGGGAATAGCAGTGAGCAGAAGAGGACTTGCTGCTTTAGTTTTGCCTCTGTTGACTAAATCCTCTCCATGTTGTGCAGTGATTGAAGCAATAAAATCACAAGGTGGTTTTGTGAATCAATTCTCTTTGCATTACAAATATATCTAGGGTTTTTATGTGGATTTGCAGTAAGAGGATCCAAAGGAAATGAGATTTCAGTAAAACACATACCTTTTATGCAAACTTCATATGAAGAAAAAAAAGGTAGTTAAATATTGCGAAACTATTTCCCCACTTCTGCTTATTCTCTGCTGCTGTAATGGGAAGAATAGTTTTTCACAAGGCCATTTACCAGATTGTGGTTGTGTGTGAGTCTGGTACCCTACTGCAAGTGGCACTTGCCTATGCATACTTTAAGAAGGAGAAAGTTGCTGGTTGGTATGTTGGGAATATGAATGGTAGAGTTGGGACTGAAAATGAGGATCTTTCTCCAGATGATCATCCACTTGGGTCACAGATAGTGAGCCCTGGCTATACCCACTCATGGTACAGATGTTTTAATGCAGCCAGGTGCCGCCTTTGTCCAGTATTAAAGCAACCTGTGTTCTATAAGGAAGGGTGGGAAAACCCAGCTGCTTTGTGAGTGGTGTCTGGATCTGTTGTCTCTGACCTGTTGTCTGTACAACAGTTTGAGACTATATGTAACATATGCTGTTCATTATGATTAATGTTATAAAGGACTCATTAGTGGACATACAGGGATCTGTCTATCTGAAAGCTGCTGCTGGTGGTTGCAGGGAACATGCCTGTGCCTGGAAAAGGTTCTCTTCAGATGGTCACCATTAACTGGCCTTCAGTTGAGAACTGAGCATCAGACAGATCCTTTACAACTTTCGATTTTTTATGAAAGGGACAGTCCAAATCTCAGTATGCATTTAAAAATATTTTGGTAAATAGCTACCAGTGCGATTAGCACTTGACTTTTGTTGGTGGTGGTGGTTTGTTTTGGAGGGTTCTTTTTGTTTGGAGTTTTTTTGTTTTTTAGTGTATATGAGGTAAACATCACTGCATGTAAGGAGAGCAGTGGGGACAGAAGGCAAGAATAGAATGGCAGAGAAGTTTATTTTAATTGGTGATGGGTCAGCAGAGAAAGCACTAACATTTTTTGTACTGATGCATTCCAGTTTATTAACTACCACGTGTCAGTTTTGGCCAGTTGGGTCACTTCTTGCTACATGGGACACAGGAAGGTGTTGACTCTATTTTCTTAGAGCAGTAAAAGTGAATCTTCTTTTTGCCTGCAGATGGTGTCTTCCAGTGTCAGATGGTAGGAGTCTTCCTTGGCTTATTATTCAGAGGTACATTCCTTACCAGATACAGAGTACCTGGCTTTTTTAAGTACAGGCGCCTTGTACATGTCTTACTTTCTGGATTCTGCAAGGTGCAGATGCCCAGCAGTGTGGCAGAGGACATGCTTTTCGTTTCAATCCCAACTACTACTTTGTGCCTTCATACCTTGGGTTCATCCTCATCTCCTTGCCTGCATGATGTCACCCAGATGTGGGTGCATCCCCATGTGACTCCAGAGGTACAATGACACCAGTTTTGTTCATTTCCTTGGCAGTGCAGAGTTGCCATGATATTCCCAAAGGAAAAGCAATTCTGCTTTCTTCCATGAAGAGCTGGGGATCAGAAGGTCACACTGAGCCCGTTTGCAAAATGGCTCGAGAGAAGCGCTTCAGGTTTTTGCAAGTTCTCTGACTGAAAAAGGCTCTCAACAATATCCACCCACTCTTTTAAGCTCTCATTTCCTTAGGCGGTTGGAATAAATGTTCAGCCCCTTTCCTCTACTTCTGTGTGTGACTTTTGTCAGCAAGAAACTTCTGCTCCCTGAATTGCTGAGTAGAACTGGCTCCTCAGACAGAAAAGGGAAACTCCTTGAGAGCACTCTCCAGTGTCGAAATGCCCCATATAAAAGCACGTTTGTACATTTTGTTACACGAAGCAATTCCTGGCCGTACCCAGCCCTGAGTAAATAGCCAGGGAGAGGCAAGTGAAGCATGACAGATGGCTGTGGTTGGCGAGGAGGGACAAGCGGTGTGGAAGTTGACAGTGCAAAGCAAACAATGAGGGGAACCGTGCTGTGTTTTACAGAAGTTAGGAGAAAACTGTCCAGTGCCTAAAGCTCTACTCAAGATCTCTTGCAACAAGTACAAAAAACAAAGAAAAGTTTGCTGTGTGTTTTTTTTTTTTATTTTCTCAATCCATAAGTAAATTTTCCTGTTACTCATGCATTTCAAGGCACTTGAAAATTTTAAGTCTTCGTTGATGAGAGAAAGTAACCCACTGGAGTGTTTTGCTGATTTAGTGTTTAGCTTCAAATTCAAGACAGCAAAAAACTTTAAAAGTTTATAATCTTTATCTTGAGGATGTACTACGTGTCTATATGTCCAGGAAAGTCCTACCTGTAGATTGCCAGTGTTGTCCTTACATCTCCCTAGGTTGGTGAGATGGCAGAAAACCAAGCAGGTTTTTCCTTGGATGGCTTCAATGGGGTTGTCCTGGGTTGAGCACCTGTTTCAGGCATTCTTGTGGTATAATAAAGGGGATTTAGACACTCTCTTGACAGCAAAGTTGAATTTTGAAAGCCCAGAGAAAATGTACAACTTGACAGGGGGAAAGTGTGGCTTATTGGAAGGTGCTGCACTTGCAGGGAACACTAATAAGTTTCTTTACTTAAGAACAATCCTTTCAACTTTTCTTTATTCAGTTGTTCACAGCTTGTACACATTCTTGCTGTTTTATATTTTACTTATTCTGAAAACTGTAGACCTTAAATATGGGGAAGGAAGTACCTAAAAGGCTAAAATTCAGTCCCTGGATATTCACTTTTCTTTTGGAACATTTTAAATACAGAAACTTCTTTTGCAGCACTGTGGCTTTGTCATGCATGATCTAGATAAAACATTAAATATATTAACCTATTCTGTGCCTCAGAAAGATATTTGGTTCTGTATGTGGTAGCCTTAGTTTTGTCAAGAGTGCCTTGTTGGCAGCTCCAAGGCTCGTGCAGGCTGTCTCCCAACACTGTGTAGCAGAGCACTCTTGGCTTGTGTTGTCCATGGTTGTACCTCTAGTTTTGTGAACACTTTTGGTCATTTAGCTCTCCTCTGCATTATGGATCATGCAGTCTGCTCATGGCATGGAACAGGATTGTGGCAAAGGGGATTTTTATTTTATTTCTTTAGCTAGGGAGTGTGCTGAATGTGTTCTTCCTTTTGGCTAAAATTAAACCACCTCCCCGCCCCAAGCTGCTCTCCCATCCTTGGACTTTCACTACACAAGGCACGAGAGACATGCAGAGCAGGGGTTGGCATGAAGTTCCAATTAACTATTAAGATTTTTTAGCCAGGGATATGATCTAATTAAGCTTGAAGAGCATGCTTGCCCCAGGTGAATAGAAAGCCTGCCTGAACAAGCATTGTGGCACTGAGCAAAAATTACACCCGATCAAAGGAAAAACTTAATTTTATCCCTACAAACCTCAATGGGATGTAGCACTTTCAGCAGCCTGTGGATGCAGGTTATTGCATTGCCAGCTGTTAGCAGGTTGAAGTTAATAAAGCCAGTTATTTGGAAATGGTGTGAGCACCACTGGGCTCATCGGAGCTGTCTGTGCCAATTTTGCAGCAGTGTTTCAGGAAGCAAGTGAGGGGCCACTTGAAGCTTGCAATGCCACATCTCGAGGAAGTCCCAAATGCTATTCAGGAGTGGGATTTTTTAAATAGTCCCTGTACCACCCTCCATACTAGCAACAGCTGGTCATTATAGGCATGATGGACGTCTGGGGTCCCCAGCATCAGAGCCCAGTGTTCTTCTTCCTACCTTGGTTGGCAAGAAAATCCACACTGTGTAAGTGCCATGAAGATTTTTTTAAGCTGCTTGACTTTTTTTATTATTATTTATTTACTTCTGATATCAATGGCATGCAAAGTACCCACAGACTTCAAACACTGGTTGATTTAGTGGATAAAGCAAAAATACCCTGTGCAGCCAGGACTGTGCAAACCAAAGAGGCCATGAGATGTCCCAGAAGAAGAGATATCCAACACTTCCGGCATCAGCTGGCTCACATCTGTCCTGGACACCATTGTGTTCTGTCATCAGGGCTGCCAAAACTCAGAAGCCTTCTTTGGACAAGGCACCCATCATTTCGTTGTGCTTTTCTATTACTTCATACTATTTTTATGTAGTTTGAAGAAAGGGACTTGAAGAGCCAATCTGTAACTTATGGAAGTACTTCTTGGGTGTTGGTTCTTAGCTGATGATCTGCCTGAATGGCAAGAGTTAAAGTTTGGTACTTTTCTGGAAGTACTGCCCAGATTTTTTATAGTAGCTCATTTCTTAATCTAGAGCAAAGAATGGGTGAAGCCACAATATCTGGGTCACATTTCTGAGTCACATTTCAGGGTGCAAAGCACAGGGAGGCTTGGCAGATACTGTATATGGGTGCAGCTCATCACCACCACCTCAAATACTTAATTACCCAGAGAGCATGAACTTTAACAGTGCTCTTAGCAATGATTTCCTAGAAGCTGGTGCTCAAGGCTCTGTCTGTGTCCGTTATTGTTATTCCAATTTCTGCTTGTAATTGATGAGAGTTGTTTAATTACCAATACCAGTAGTTAACATGAAGAGCTATGAGGTGATGTAGAGCACTTAGTCTCATAAAACCCTGGCACACTAGGACGCATCGGAGGCAAAACCAAAAGGTAGCAAAGATAACAACTGGTCTGTTGAACGTGCAGCAGTTCTGCAGGATTTTAATGTAAGTAATCATGTGCAAAGGGAATGTGAGTTGGCAAAAGGCAGGTAGGTTACCCAATGTTGACTGTACTTTCATAGGTGTTCACTGTCCTACTTGATACAAAAAAAAACCAGAAGACACATGCCTTGGCATATTCTGTGTCAGACAAATAGCAAATGCCTAATATTTCATCCAGTATATAGATGCTTCTATATTTGCACAGATGTTCCATGCAGTGACCGCACAAATGGCATTTACATCTTTGTTGCAGTTGTGGTAGAGGTCAAATCCAGCTGGAAGGCTGGGCTGATGGTATTGTACTTGTATTTTAATGCAGCTCATTCCCGCCCCCCCCCCCAATAGTTAACTAACATCCACTAACTAACATGGAAATTTAATTATATTTCCTAAGTTATGAACACCCTAGTTCAAAGGGATCACTTTCAGTGGACAAAAATAATTCAGCTATAAATGGTACTAAAGAGTGAAGTGATGAGGACATATTAGGAGCATAAATATTTAAACCTCTTTTGCGTGTTAAGTTTAACTTACTATCTGCATTGATGGCTTTCAGTGCTCTGGGAATTCTGCAGATAGATGTGAGCCTTATTCTGCTTTTAGGTTGGCATTTAGTATATGCACATAGCATTGGTTGCAACAGGAATTATCTAAAGTTCTTGCAGGCTTTTGCAAGAAAAAGGTGGAGAAGGTGCTTCAAAAAGGTCCCGAGTGAGGGCAAATTGATGTGGTGTCCCTGTGTCCTACTCTACCCACCTCCTTTCAGAGCAGAAGACCCCTGGGCAGCACTGTGCCTCAGCCTGACTCACTTAAGTAAGATAACATATGTATGAGACATGACACAAATGGCAAACCCCTTTATTTCCAACAAGTACTCCTTTAATATTATTGNACCTGCCGTTCTTTGCGAAATTAATATTTCACAAGGGCTGTCGCCTGTCCCGTTCCTCGCGATGGAGGAGGTATAACTGTATACCAAACTTGTCCTGTGTCTGTGGGGGGAAATGCAACAGTAAAACAACTTGATTTATTGGCGTCACCTACAGAACATTGTCCATGCAACAATTTGTAATTACTTTAGATGAGGTGAAAACCAAACAACAATGTTGTGTTGAGGAGGCAGCAGGTCTATGATGTGCAGGATGACCTCCCCATCTGACAGCTCTGGGGACCTGGGTGAGGAAGCTCTCTGCAGCTGCTTTTGTACAGAGAATAGTGTGACCTGCAGATGGAGGCTTTTGCTGGTATCTTAAGCTTCAGAAAAACAAATATTCCCTCAAAATAACATTAAAAAAATAAACTTCCACTCCTTCCTGTTTTTATAGTTCGCTTATTTCCTCAGTGTCATGGTTTTGTCTCCAGTGCTGTAGATTGTTAATCTTCAGAGGATCAGGACCTTCATAGAAGTATTTCCTGTACATGTTTATCTGTCTTTTTAACAAATTAGTATCTACTTGTTCTCTTCTGAATTTTCCTGCAAATAATAGGAAACCCTCCTCTCAGTAATAAGACTTTTTGCTAGAAAAAAATATCTTGATGAATCACTGCCAGGGGTTAAAGTACCTTTTTTATGACTTGGTTGATGGCATCCTCTAGGACATCTGCAAGTTCCAAATTCCAGAGGTCACTGTCTTTATGTTGGTTTTGGCGAAGCATTGTTTCAGCTAAACTTCATTTATTTGGTTGTAAGTGCATGTGGAGGTCTCCTGTCCAAGTGTTAGCTGGACTCCTAGAAGAGGGATGCCACTATATCTGAATTTTCTCTTGAGACCATGGGTTTCCACCGAATTTATTAGCATGGTGAGCATTGGCCTTTAGTCAGCAGAGAAATGACTGTTTTCTATATCCACCTCTTTCCTTGCCTTGCCTTGTTATAATGGGATGGAGGCAGGCAGTTTCTTCAACCACTACACTACTAACCTTTGTTACTTTTAGGTAATCTCAGCACAGTTTTGAAATACTGTATGCATTAAATGCATGCATGTAAATATATTCCTCCTAAAACATGCACACGTGTGTGTTGGATGGGGGCTTAACTCATTACAGCCAAAGCACATCTCTGGGCAGGGTGAAGACACATAGGCTGAAATCACATTTCTCCAGTCTCATAACCGATGGTATTCATTTCCAAGGGAGAGCACGCGTTTCCAAGGGAGAGCACTGGTTTTGGATGAGTAACTGGCTTTCCACCTCAGCTTTCTATTTCTATCGGAGCTGTCATCATCCGACTCCGTCACTGAATCCGTTGGAGCTGGGCCTGTAACTCAATGCTTGTTCTGGCGCTGCCTTGGGTTTCCGTGGCGGAAAGCACTGGATTGCATCAATATCCATAACACTGGCTTGGTGGCTCCCAGGGCTGTCCCTGCGGTGGAAGAAGTATGGGCTGGGCACCAGCATCCTCATTGTGCTGGCATTAATACAAAGGTATCACTGGATGAAGGAGCAGCTTGCAGGCCCTTGCCCCACCTTGCAGATTAATGTTGGAGACAGCACTTGATCAGCCTTAGAGGGTGTTGGGTGAAGGGTCTTCTTTTTTTGCTGTTTTTTTCCAGACACTTTGTCAACTTGTAATTTCCAATCACAGTGTGAACTGTTCAGCAAAGCTCGTGTTCATCTTGCTTTTGGGCAATGTGTGCATGTTTCTCCCTTAGGAGGCCAAAAAGCCAATGCTACCTTCTCCGTATATTAATTTCTAGTGCAAAAGACGGCCTTGCAGGGCAGTCTTGACACATCACTCTTCTGCTGCCGCCTTGTCTGGGAGCCATAACGTCCCGGGGGTGCTGGGTGTGGAGCTGCCTTCCCTTCGCATGAATGCAGCAGAGACCCAGCTCAAGACCAAGGCTCTTTCTTGGAATAATTTCTCTTGCTGCAAGATATTATTGGACATAGTGGCAGAGACAGGTAAATTCTTAGCAAGGAAGTCAGACTTGTAAGTGGATGAAACTGCCTTAAAAAAAAGAAAACCAAGGTTGTAGATGGGGCATCACCTCCTGTCAATTTCTCATCCTTGATAAACAGAAATTAAACCCCTCATTAAATCTGAGTTTAAGGGGAGAAAAAAAAAATTGAAGCTATTTTGGATTGAGATAAACACTTGTGGTTTCAGTATTATCTGTTGAACATGTATACAGTGGTTGTAACACTGCTTGAGACAGCGAAAAAACAGTGCAAAATTAGGGGGAAAAAATCACAGTATATATTCTTCCTTCCTTGTAGATGTTACTTCTATCTAATTCATTGGAAGTGGGCAATGTATGGCATCTAAATGGGGCTTTGCCCAAAGATAAAAGGTAAATGCTTTCCTCTCACAGATCTTCCACAGGAAAATACATAATACTGCTTTTCTTCAGTATTCACTTTTTCTTGTTTTTTAACAGTGTTGTGGCCTGTTAAATGTAAAGACTTGCATAAGATGTTATTAGATATTTTCTAAGCCTGGCAGGTTTTTGTGGTCTACGCAGGGCATCAACATTCTGGTATCCACCAGTAGAGCCCGAAGATTTAAGATGGCAGCTCCCAGCTGATAGTAGGTGCACCAAAACCCCTGATGGGTACAGGATGAGATGCTCCTTCGGCATCTTTGCTGCTAAAGGGAGGCTTTGACCTCCTTCAGATATGCTAGAGGACTCCAGCTGTCCTTATACTGAGCCTTTTTGAAAGGAATTGGTATGAGAGCGTGAACATGCAGCGTGTTGAGTAACTCATCCTTACCTCCCAGAATGAGGATGTAGAGTGACCCCAAGATGATCCCTCTGGGTTGACTTCTCTGCCATATGCAAGCAAAATCCCTCTTCCCAGTGATACATTCAGCAGGCAATGGCACCACCATATCTTTTAGCATTTAAATGATCTGCCTGTTAAAGCAGATCATGGGAAATACAAGCTGTTAAATTCATGTGACACTGTTGTGACCGGGCGAAGGACAGCAGTAGGAAGAGAGGCACAGGCACGCAACTGCCAGCATCTTGAGGAAACGCTTGTTTGTTTGTCCTTTTTCCAAAGCCCTCTGGCTTTTCAAGGGAAGTGACAGCCGGGATGTAAACAGGAAAGCTGGCTGCCGGAGAACAAAGTAGAGGTTAGGAGATGCACACAGTTGACTGGAGGAAACCAAAGGTATTGGTGAGAAATTTCTGTCTGCTATAGGACTTAAATAATAAAATCAGAAAGCTAAGAAATAGAATCATAGAAGGTTTGGGGTTGGAAGGGGCCTTAAAGTTCATATATGTAGTTCCAATCCCCTGCCATGGGCAGGAACATCTCCCACTAGACCAGGTTGTTAAAAACCCTATCCAACTTGACCTCGGACTCTTTAAGGGATGGGACATTCACAGCTTCTCTAGGCAACCTGTGTCAATGCCTCACCACCTTCTGAATAAGAATTTTTTTCTAATATCTATTCTGAACCTGCCCCTTTAATCTTTAAAGCCATTCCCCCTTGTCCTGTTACTGTTTGCCCTTGTAAAAATAATTAATGCTGGATCCAGGGCAGGCATGGTGAAGCTTGCAGTACTCCATACAGGACAGGAGGCCTGCCCTGTGCTGTGTTGTTTCTGTGGTCTGAAGGAAGCAGACTGTGAGGATCACTATCATAAATGAACAGTAAAATAATTCTCTTGCTACTAAAAATGAAAGCAGATTTGTAAGCATTAACCATTTTCCTTTAAATCTATAAAACAGCAGCTTCTTCCCAAGAGCACTGGAAAGACCTGGACAAGTTACATTTTAAGGACAAGATAATGTTTTACTAGCACTGACAGGAGAAGCAGAATAATCCTGAAAATTTAAGCTGGTTAGATCAGGGCAGTCCCCAGCTAAACAGGGGGCTGGCTGACAGGAGGTGCAGTTAACATCAGATCCAGAGTATGAACTTGAAGCTAGTCAACACAGTTTTATGGGAGTTCTCAGTGAATTTAGAAATGTAGGTAGATAAATGTTATTGTACCATGATGCTTGCCTCTTGGTTTGCTTTTAACATGGAGTATTGAGTCCTAACACGGGGCTTTGCTAAAGAGAGTGCTAGCCCTCAAAGAGCAGTAAAATTTATTTGCAATCCAGAAAGAAGAAATTGGAGAAGACAAAAAAGTGGATATATATTGTCTAGGATGTGCGTAATTAGTCTGAGAATACTTGCATGGTAAAAAAGGAGAAAGCAAAGATTCAGTGGTTAGAAGACTTCCCCTTAAAGTACCTCTGAGCTAAGTACGTATTAAAGTGAAAAAAGGAGGAGGAAGACCTTGCTTTTTCACTACCTTTTTTACTGTTATCAGTTTCCTATCAAGAAAATAAAAGTTTGCAGTGTGCCCTGTGATGACTGAGTCTGTGTCACACAAGTAAAGCAAAGTACAGGGTTAGGTTTCCTGGAGTATATTACAGCTGTTTGTCCAGGTATCAATTAGGAACCATGGAGGAGGGGTTTAATTAGAAGAAAAGCACAGGAGGCTTTTCCGGCACAGAGGAGCTTGGTGTATGTCATTTGTGTAACCTCTTTTCTGGTCGTGGATGTTTATTTGGAGTCAAGTAAGACGCTCTGAGTGCTTTCTTTTGATCTCTGTGCATGAAAATTAAATCCATATGGCATCCACCCGGAGCCTTTCTGCATCCTGGCTGGAAATACCCATCTATGCTGGGGTCATTTTTTGTTGTCAACCATATGTACAAAGGTCCATTCATCTTTGAGAATGACCTGGAAAATAGGGAAAATGTTGTAATGATAGGTAGGGAGGAGCATTTTGGTGGTCTCAGAATGTTCAGTAGTCCCAAGCACATCATAAAATGTTTGAAGGCCTTCTTAAAGATCTACTTTTGTGTCCTTGTTCCTGTTTTTGCCATACTTCCAGCTCTTCCCTATAACACAACTTTATAAATGCTTATTCAAGAAAACTTTGTGGGCAACAAGGACAGCATAAGTGCAGTGGATGTCTATGAAGTGCTTGGCATAAGGCTACGCTGACCATGTCTGTAAAGTCTTTTGTTTGAGGGATTTTTTTCCCCTGTGGGTTTTGATTGGTTGGTTGGGTTTTTTTGTTTGGATTTTTACTTTTTCATTAAAGCAAAAATGTATAAAACCCGCCTTCTTTACTTCTCAGGAGGCACGGTAAGCAACGTTCAGGCAATATTGCTGCAGCTAATCTTGAATGCTACACCTAAGGTAGGTTGCCTAGTGTTCCCAGATGATGACGTGTGATAAGTTTAGTGTCCCCCATACGGACCTGGAACTGCAAATACTCAGAATTATGTCCTGAAACATCTTTTTCCCTGGTTCACAAGCTGTCAGGCATTGATCCCGTGTCCCCTGTTAATATTGTGCTGCATTAGTAGCCCATTAGTATGAGTGGTATTAACAAGGTGACTGAATTTCACCACAAGAACTCCAGCACCCTCAGTGAAAATGAGGAGCAGGGCTCCTCCTGCTCCAACCACAGTCTCAGCTCTTTGAACTATGCTTGCAGTTGGCTGGTGGGCAGCAAAAGGCAGATCTGCCACCTTGATGGATCTCCAAGTGCAATGTTTGTTTTAGATTTCCCATAGCAAAACCCTGTGGCAGTGTGCACCTTATCGGAAATGGGGAAAATGTTCACATGTTGGCGCAGCCACTCATGGCTCCAAGCTGGGAAACAAAAGAAAGCTTTGGTGGGTATTTCATTGTAGCACCAAGCTGGTAGGGATGGGTGTGCAATCTACTGGACAGGGCAGTATTTAAAAGGAAAAATAATAATAATTATTATTATAATAATAATTTTTTTAAAGTGCAGCAGAATTGCTAACCCTGTTAGCTTAGTCCTAAGGTTAAAGAATGTATGCAGAGGTGAGAACCCAACCAGTGATTCAGTTGATACTGATTTGGGGGCTTGATATCTGCTTTGCTTTGGAGAAAACCCTTGGGAGCAGGGCTTGAAGCCAACTGAATGAGGTGATGGTGGTTCTTCTTGACTGATGTGACAGCTTCTTAGTATAGACAGGAGGCACGGGCTTTTTTTGCATCCCTATGGATTGAGCACAGAGTTTTTCTCTGCTTTGCATTTTCACATGTAGAGTGTTTCTCCCTACCTGGTCCAGCTGGCAGAGAATACTCAGGTCATGGATCAACCCAGTTCCATGAGCTGAGAGCTGCCCTGCAGCATCTGTGGGACTGTGTTACTTGTACAGTGTAATGGCTTTCCTGTGTAATGTGTAATGCTGCTATCATGTGTGATAATGCTGCTCCTCCATAAAAACCTTCTGATAGTCCCAAGTCTCTCTCTGTGCTGAGCCTTGAGTTTCTAGGAGGATCAGTGGAAGGATGGTCTGCGGAGCCATAGGAAGGCGAGAAAACAGGGAAGCTTTGGGGAGATGTAACCACTCAAGATTATTGTTTCAAAAACATGGTTACAACAGAGCTTATTCAAGGATAGTTTTGTCCTAACACCGGGAGGCTAATTTCATCTTCTATCCCTTGGGGGGAAAGCTTAGGAAACTGGACTTGCAGCAAAAAGTGCCAGGCAGGTTTTTTTTATTCTTCTGGCTGATGTTGCTTTGGATTTGCTTCTGGCTGATGTTGCCGAGTTCCTGCTGGAGATAGCTGATGATGGAGCTGATGAGTGCGGCTTTAAGCATGTGAGGGTAAAACCATTGCTTCTGCAGAGCTTGAAGAGGAAAGCAAGGCAGCAAATTTTAGTGGATCTGGATAGGATGAGATGTGGACTGAGGACATGCAATTAAATTTTTTTTGAAAAAAGCAGCACCTATTTTTCAATTGCTTGCACAGTGGCCCTCTGACTAGAGTTATCCACTGGTTGCAAATGCGCTTCTATGAACACAGAGTACCCTTTACCCATTAAATTAAAGATCTTCTTATGTTGTATATTGAAATATGGTACATACAGCTGTCACTTGATACCACCATAATAAACTTAACATCCTGCATGTTGCCTTCAGCATGGCTTTGGACTGTGGCTTGCTTCCATTGTCATGACAAAATCCAGCCAAGCTGCAAATAGGTGCCTGCAGCTACACCTGCACATGTGCTCCCTGGGTGTCGGGGAGAAGCAGCGAACGAATCCTGGTGACTCAGAATGTCAGAGAATCATAAAATAGTTTGGATTGGAAGGAACCTTTAAAGGCCATCCCCTCAGATGTCCTCAGCATCCTCTATGCAACCTGGTGTCTACACACTGAAACTGGGTTCAAGTCGTTGGTCTCGAGCTCACCATTTCTGTGGTCCAAGTTTGAAGTTTTCAAGGACATGTGTGATTTTGGGATACATATTATGTCTCTAAAGTGGGAATGCAGCCTTCCTGAAGGATACTTTCAGGTAGCATCATGTCAGTCACTACTGTCCATCTTGGGAGAAAAAGGGATTTTGCCCCAAGTCAGGGTTAAGCTGGTTTGGATTTAAGGAAGACAGGAGCAGCTGAGTCTGGAAATGCTTAAGTTAGCTTTCCTCCCCCCTCCTGCCTAATTGTCAGCATAGATTAGTTCAGAAACTGGTCAAGTATTTTTAGAAGCTGCTTTCAGAGCCCCAGTGTCATAATTTTTATTCTTGTTATTGGTGCCGAGGCAGTTCTTGAGCAACATTTCTGCTTTAAATGAGAGGATATTTAGGGATTGCATATCATATAACTTTTGAGGGGGGGAGGGGAGGGGAATGACACACACAACAATACTGGCTGAGCTGTGAGGAGTTCTAGTAGTTAGGAAAGTTTTTGAACAGCAAGGAAGGACTTTGAGGCCAACTGTCCAAAACGAAGCTTGTGCTTAGGGATGTTGCCGTGTTGGCACTCCAGTTGCATGTGCTGCCTGCAAAGATATGGTACACAAGGATCTATAACTGGTACTTAGAAGTACCAACTCATTGCAAGCTGAAAGTGTTTAAAGTCCTGTTAAAAGTTGGAATGGAGACAGACACATTGTGGGGCTGAGTGCTTCCTCCAGGCCTTTTGAGGTGTTTGGACCCTTGGTCCCAGCGCTGCGTTAGCAGCTTTTGGGGAATAAAGGGCTGGCGGTTACCACAGGATGTGACACCTGCTTTCAACTTTGGACCTGTTTGTAGTCCTGGGTGAGTGGGTGCCACGCCTGCTGCACTGGAGCAACCTCCTGGCAGCACGTTTACCCCGTCAGCTGCTGCTGAACACCCCCGTTATGAGTTTATGGTGGTTGTATCATAATTATTTTATTTTTTTTCCAGCCTATAACCGGGGTGGGGAAGCAAGGATCTTTGGTCGATGCGTACACTTGTGCTCTTCGAGCTGGGAGGATATTGCGAATGAGTAATGGTCCGGCTGGGGCTGTAATGTGCAGAATACCTCTGGGATGACTCACCCGGTACAATGCAGCACATCTCTCAAGGAGACTGAATCACACATGGGGGGAAGCCGCTTCCTCGCCGGGCAGCAGCCAGCTGGGACACGGGGTAGGCAGTGCTATGGGAGGTTGGCGGTGGCAATGATGGTAAAACGGAGCAGAGAGGGGATAAAATGTAAAGGGAATGGCATCTCCCAGCAGGTAAGTGTGTGTGCTCTGGCTGAGTTTAGTTTCATATCTTTTACTCCTGAGTTTGGTTTGGGTTTTGGATGTTTTTCCCCTCTACCTTCCCCTATCTGCCTCCACAGCCCTTCTGAATGTTGTCTAAATCAGCCTGTGATTTATCAGTGAATATGTATGAAACACAGCCTTTTATTTCTGGTTGCATATCAATTTTTTTTCGGAAGTAATAGTTTAACATGCACCCTTTCATAAATACTAAGAGGAAAATATATGCTGCCTGGGAAGCTGCTTCCCTTGTTGTCCCTCTCCATGGACACTTGATGGAGTAGGAGGTTTAAAGAGAGGTGGAAAGCAAAATCAATATACATGCTGGGTTTGATGTAGCTAAGAATATCTTTTCTTTTTTTTTAAGTTCATTTATCTGGCACAAGATAAAAAAACCTTTTGATTTAGACCATAGTGATCCTACTTACTCCCTCACCCCTCCTCTGATACATTCAGCTGGAATTGAGTCACAGAATTTCTTTTTTTGCAAAATACTGCCTACCCTTTGTAGTTGTAACATACATGTCATGGAGGATGTTTACAGAGGGATGAATAAACTTGTAGTCTCCACTGATCAAAATGGAAGAGAGTGGGGGGGAAATTCAACTTACTTTGGGTGAGGGATTTCTGGATTTCTTTCTTTTCTCTGTAAATTTTGAGGTTTCAGAAATAACTGGGTATATGTTTGTGTGAATACAGAAGTGAATACAGTTGATGTACTTGTCAATTTTCTTATTTTTACTGCATACTGCCATTTGTTAATTAACATAGGGTAGCTGTAGCAGTATTTATTGTCAGTATATGTTAGAAAAAAAGAGGGTAGAACTTGGTTGTGGGCAGATGTTGAGATGGGGGAAATCAATTCAGGGTGCAGATCTTGTGGGTCTACCTGTTGGGCTGGCTAAACTTCAATGCAATTTTTGCTTATCTTGCATGTGATATGAAACAAATACCATCTGTCACACAACAACAACTTCCTTTCTCATTACAGTAAATGATAGTGCTAATTAGCTTCCTTGTAATCTGTTAATATTTTGTACTCTTGCATGAAAATAGGAGGATTTGAGTGTACAGCTCTTGCTTGTACTGGATGAGCCGCAGGGCAAATTATTCAAATATATTTAATTTTTGAACTAATTTTTGTGTGTGTTTTGCTTTGCCCCTTATAACTTTTCAAGACATACCACCATGTGCAATTACAATATAATTAAAATGGATCCATTCAAACAATTGGAAGAAAAGTATTTTTTAACAGATTTCATTAAATGGTTGCTCATTAAAAGTCTTGTGTGTGTGTGTGTGCCCCAGGGACATCTCGACTGTCTTTTAAAGGAAACCCCCTGAGTTTTGGGGAATTTTTTAGGTTTACTGTGGGGTTTGATAGCTCTAACACAGTTTCAGTAATGTTACACAGATGCTTCTAGACTCAAGTCATAAATTAAGCTGCTCTGATGCACACACTTTCATCTTCATTCAATATTGTTTGCATAACAAGCTGATTTCTGAGGAGTGACCTTAAATTCCATGCGCTTGAGCTGCATCAGTGGATCTTTGGTTGCCCATCATCATATTTGCAAACCAGCTTTTTTCCATAAAAAGCTGCTTGCCAGTTCATTTGAGGTTTTCCCCAGTGTACAGCACTTTGTGGTGACAACCAGGCAAGCCTGACACGAGAGAGAATGTTATGCTGGCTGAAAAAAATTTATTTAGTCCATGCAGAAATACGTTGTATGTATTTATGTGTGTATATATATGTATTTTAAAAGTGTTTTCATGCACTTCATGGAAGTATCTGAAATAATTATGGGATTATGAAATCCCATCTGAGCTAGTTAAGATAGAGCTGTTTCTCATAAACTCAATAAAATCAGCCTTAAATGTTGAATGAACGTTTTGGTGAAAGGGTTCCTTTGTTCCTCACTGCCTCAGTATTTAAGGGAGTTGTGGAGGTGGGTGGATGGTTTGTTGCAGGTGTCTTGGTTTTTTGAGAAGTCCTTTTTCTTCTGGAAAAAACCCCAAACAAACAAAACTGCTATTGATTTCTCCTGTGGAGGATTTTTGGATGCGCTGCAGTGCTGGAAGCAAACCCAGATTTGCTGAGCACTGGGTTTGGAGGACCTGACCCCTCTTTGGGGCTTTGCTAGACTCAACCAGCATCTCTGGAGCAAGGAATGTGGAAACTGAATTGTCTTGTATTAACACTGACTGTGTGGGAACTAAAATTTCCCAGATGCTTTTTTATTCTGCTGATACAGGATTGGAAGAACAGAAAAATACAGATTGCAATTTTGTTATACAAAAGCTGGGTTACAGGTAGAGTTGTTCTGTGTTTCTGAAGTGGTGCAGGGGTGAGGGCAAGGAAAACTTTTGGGAGGTTTTCTACCATGGTTTTCTTCAGGCTCGTTTCTAACATTTGATCTCACCAGAGAGGCACAGATGACTTTTCGTTATGCATCACCAAGAAAAAAAAGTTTTAGACCTGCTAGAAATCAAAATGGTTTGGAAATATCAACTTTATTTTGGCGTAGCTGCATGAGCTCAGAAGTTTTCTTTCAAATAAATTAGTAAATTAGATCTTGAAGGATAAAATGATAGCTATCATTGCAGATATTTCACCCTTCATGGAAGGTTCACAAGCCAACCATCAGATCAAGCAACTGTGACTCCAAAAATAGCAGGTTTTGTTTTCTTCCACCAAAATCTCAGTGGTTTCTGACTGTGGGATGAACTGCAGAGAGGATTCTCACAATATAGCTTGCAACAGTCACTGGGGCAGAATGGGATGGCTTTAAATCCAGCTACTGGAGCTGCTGGGGCAGGGAAATTACCTGTGACTGTGAAATACATCCAGCTCGGCCAAAGACAGGTTATTCCCCAGTAATTGTAGGGTTATGTTTGCATGGATCAAAATAGATTAAATTGTGTTTATGTGCCTGGTTCGACTGAACAGCTTGACCTCTGCTGCTGTTGAATTAGCAGCCTCCTGCTGTCCTTTTGGCTCTTCCCTGGAAAATGGGACCTGGGAATGGCAATGCATTTGTTTAAAGACAGCAGTCCGTAATTTTGAAAGCTATTATGTGCAATTACCTTTCTGTCTGAGACCTGAATCTCTCCTGGCCTTGTAAGCTGCGGAATTGGAAAGTTAGGAAACTACCGAAACACCTTATGGCTGCATTAGTGTGGAAGTCTATAAGCTTTTATTTTGGTCAAGTAGCTTGGCTGGAGGAAAAAATATTACTGAATTATGGAAGGTATCTGGGAAGTGGTTTAGATACCAAATGTGACTCAAAAAATACTATATGGGGTGAGCTGTGCTTTTTTTCCCCTTGGGATTTTTAGACCTCTGAGGTGGGATTTGCAGTTGCTGCATTGGAAGCAAAGTGGAAAAGAAGAGCAGCTGGTGGAAGTGACTCTGCTTTTACAAAGACACTGACAAAGTCAAAGCCTTAACTAACTGGTGAACTGTATTTGGTGTTTAGTCCTGGATGTGGGATTGCATCCATAAGGTCAGGGCTTTGTCCCATATTGGTGTTGCTGGAAGCGATGTGGCTCATGTCAGAGAGTCCAGCATGGTGTCAGCCCCATTTGGACGTGCTGGGTGAAAGCACTTCTGTCAGCCTTACATGTCACCTCTTAGACACACAAATAGGCTGTAGGTAGTAAAATCAGGATTAGTGATGGCAAAGGTAATTATTCAATCACTTCTTGTTTATGAAAATTCTCAGTGTCCTCCAGAATAGCAATTATACACATGCCCACTCTTTTTTAAAATATCTTCATATATGTATGCACTCCCATGTTCTACTTTCCTTCCAATAAAAACAGGGCATGCAGTTTGGTTCTACCTTTATTCCCCGAGTTCATTCTGGGTTTTTTGCTTTTTTAAGCAGGGTGGGGCAGGCAGACAACCTGAAGCAGCCCTGGAACATGCTGGCCAGCTGCCATGCAGCTGGGTAATCCCTTCAGAGACTTTCTTCCCAAGTTTTTAAGGCTGTTGAAGACAAATCTGTAGGGTTAAGATATTAAAGTATTTCATTTAAGACCATAATTAAGAATAGTTTACATGAAACGTATAACGCGTAGGCCGTAAACCAAACAATTGGAGCAGTCTTAAAAGTTTTAAGAAGCCAGTAAAACACGGGCAACTAAGGCTACTGTGGAGTTTTCTTTAGCTGTTTCGTTTTTAGCTATCCGTATCTCATTAATTGTCATGGACTAAATATTTTCATGTTCCTCATTAACCACTTCTCTTGAAAGAGTCAAATGGCACAGTTGCCACAATAAAAATGCAGGTGGATGACTTGAACATGATTGTTTTGCTGCTTCAGTGCACCAAAGTTTCAGCAGTGGCACCCACATGGGATTTGCAGGTCACTCCTTTGTTCCTCAGGATTTTGAATGCTTGGAACCAGGCAGAGCCTTGATGCAGTCCTGTAAAATTAAATAGCAAAGAAAATAAACAACTTTTACACTAAGGAAGCAAGGTCCTTATATGGACCTGAAATATTTAAGTACCTCCCAAGTATTTATCAACACTGGCATGAGGGAAAGAACCATTGCCTATTCTAGGCTTGTGGATGGAAGCAGCAGACAGGATTTAGACATAGAAGACCAAAGGAAGCTGTGCATAGTCTTGAAAATTCAACATGCGTCTTCTGAGTCCTAATCCAGTGATTAGACCAAGATGTCAAGCCCTAAGAACCCTTAACTACCTCCTTTACTTCTGTCTTCTCTTTCTTTTTCCCAAGTCCCTTGGCATGTGTTGTGTTTTGAGAAACACGTGCTCGTGGCTGGAGCACAGCAGGAGTGGAGACTCATGATGACTTTTGATCCTGCAGGAAAGTGTGCCAAGGGATTACATTAATGAAGCCAGAGCTCTGCTTGCCCCGCCAAAGGTGAACTCTTCTGCTGGACAAACTCCTCAGGAGGGGACAAATGCAGTTTATATGACGTTCTCTTGATGTGTGGTGGCAGAGTTGGTAAGAGCTACAGCTCACAGTATCAGTGTGGATATGAAGGTGAAAACTATATGGCTTTATGTCCCACCATATCATCATTATAATAGGCAGGTATAGTAGCCAGGACACCTGAATTTAATATGCAAGCCTAGAGATTTCACTGAGAGGTGATGGAAACACAAATAATTGGTAGGAATCACAAAGTACTGAGTATCTGCTCCTTGCTTAATTTTTCTTTAAGTGGATGACTTCTGCAGCAAAGTAACTGAAGACAGACATTACTTCTGGGACAGCCAAAGGCTCCAACTGCTACCATGAAAGTGAATAGCAAATCCTGCAGGAAAACTATAATGCCAGTGGCAATTTTCAACTGTGGAAGGAGAAGCAGCAGTTTGTGTGGATGACTTTTGCGGGAGGATGAGAGAGAAGGTTGTATTGAGCAGCACGGACTTCAGAAGAGAGCTAAAAATAAATCCAGAAAGGATCCTTGGGGAACAGGAGAACAATATGGAAATGTATACTTGGCTTTCTTTTTTTCTTCGTCTACTAATTGCTAATCCTTATAGACCATCTGGGAAAGATACAGAGAAGAAGGCAAAAATTGTCTTGCAGGGAAGCAGCTCAGTAGGAAATTAGCTGAAGTATTTTGCTTAATTCGGAGTATCAGGAAGTGAAGAGATTAAAGTTGCTGTTGTAAAATCTAGAAATGGGTTTTCATTAAAAAATAAAGAGGTAACTGGATCTATTTATAGACACATTTGCCCTGTTTCCTGTACCAGGATGCTGCTTTAAGAACTTGCGCAAAAATATTCTTAAAAACATGGTTTCTCAGTTCTGTGAATACCTTGTGTGTGTCAGCTGTGATACCCCGTGGGCTGTGTATCTCTGTGCTGAAAAGCTTTTTATCAGCCAGTGCAAAGTCCTCAGAGCAACGGAGGATGAACTTTAGGCATCTGTGCACTGCCCTCATAATGTAGGTCCAGTGAGAAAGTTGGCGTATGCATAAAATAAAGGCAGTGAAGGGAAAATTGTAGCATATATTTTGCAAGATAGATGCTTCTCTTGGTTTGTCCTCAAAACTGCCTTTGGGTAGGATCCCTGAAGCTACTTGCTTAGATGTTAGATGTGGTCATGTTAGAGAAAGGGAAGCACAAACAAAGCACATTTTAAGTATTAGCCCCTGGACTACAAGAGTGTTGCAAAAATAATGTCTGAAAACAAGAGGCAGTTTTACCTGGTGCAGGATAAAGAAAGCTATGGCTGCTTGTAACGTTGTACAGGATGCCAGTTCTCTTGTCACGTTATACAGGATGCTAGGAAAATGTCCAGATACAGAGCTTTCCTCAGGGAGGGATTTCTTTCCCTAAAGGATGATACCTGTCATTTTGAAAGATGGCCTCTTGGAGCCCTTTTATATAAGTAATTCATCTGGTGGCCTGGAGATGGACAATCCCCCAGCAGTTTTCTTCCTGCATCCCTTTTTTTTTCTAATGTTCCCAGATCTGAGGGCCCTGCAGTACTTGTATGGGCACCAGTGGGTTCCTTGGCAGCTCTTCAGCCAGCAGTGCCATGGTTGTGCCCAGCTGACATCCAATCACACTGTGGTGAACTCCCTGCAAGGGCGTCACAGCTGTAAGTGCTGTCCTGAGCATTGCTGTGCTAATCAGTGTCCAACATGGGATGGGCTGCACTGATTCAGCAGCCGTGTGAGGATAGAAAAGCTAATTTGGGTATTTCCCAGCAGTTCTGTTCTGGGGACAATTTGTTCTAGCTTGTGATCCGTTGGATGTTCCATGCAAGGTGCATTGCTTGTGTTCTGTAGTGGCTTTTCTACTCCTAAATGACCCTTGATGTTCTCAACAGATGATGGAGCAACTGCTCTGTGGAAAGGGTGTAGGAGAAGACCTGGGGGAGCTGAGCTTCCCGCTATGGGAGCTCTTTTGAAGCCTTGCAGTGCGCACCTGGATTATCTCCAAATCTTGGGTTCTTCCGGAATAGTTTAATGTGAGGGTATGACACTCTGCCTTTCAAAGCCCCTTGAAATGCTGGTTAAACTGTTTTAGGGAGATGGTGTGGTCCTGATGACCTGAGCTGAGATGATTCCTGTGTCCTTTCATCTGAGGTACCAGCTGGAGCCTTATTTGTGTTTTTTTTTAATCTGCAAGGCTGTCCCAGGTGTGGAGGAGTTTGAGCGTCGTCTTCTGAAACCGACTTCATGAGTTTGATCATAAAAACTTTGAAACACTTTGTTCTTGGGGTATTTGAGCTCCACTTGTTCTTCTAGCACTTTGAGGACCTGATGTCCCAATGCCCCTGTGGGAGGTGGCCTCAAGGAAGCTGCCTAGTTCACCCCACTCTCTTTGCCAGACCCCAGCTGCATGAGGAAGAGTGTCAGGGACCACAGGCTGTTTGATCTGTATATTGACATCTGGAGACACAACAGGTTTTCCTTGCTGTTTGATGGGTCTCTTTCCTATGGTGGCTCAAGTGGTCCAGGCTATCTGTCACAGAGGTGGACTTCCATCATGGGCAGGATGACCCCACTCTTTGTGGAAGTCAGCCCAGCACGGTCTGAATGCTGCCCTCAGGAAAAACGCTCCAATAGGACTGTGTGATGCTCACAAAAAGTTCTGTTTTGTTTTGTTGCCATTGCAGTGACAGCTATATTGTGCGAGTCAAAGCTGTGGTTATGACCCGAGATGACTCCAGTGGGGGATGGTTGCCGCAAGAAGGAGGCGGTCTCAGTAGAGTTGGCGTCTGCAAGGTCACGTACCCGGAGGGCAATGGAAGAAGTGGATTTCTAATCCATGGTGAAAGGCAGAAAGACAAACTGGTAATAGACCCTAATTCAACTTTTGTCTGTTCTTATAATGAGAATTATCCCAAATCTATTGCTATTGTATTCTTGTGCAAGATTTTTTTTTTTTAAACTTAAAAAGCAGGCATGTGCAAGTAATACCAGATCGGACAAAACAAACCCATCCTCATCTAGAATTGCCATCTTTTGCTATCTAGGCTGGCATGCTGCCACCTGGAAGGAGCAGGTAAATTTTTGACATCCATGTGCAAAAGTCCTCTTTGAATGAAAGAAGACCTGTGGAGTTTGGTTTTTTTTTTCCCTAAGACCTAGCAGGGGTAAGTGAGAAGTGAATTGAAGTGTAAAGAACCCATGAAGCTAGTCACACTGCACTGAGTAATGCAGTCAAGCCTTTTAAAAGGGCCATGAATTATTTATGCTGCATGCCGTTCAAGGGTTGAACAAGCTGAGTGAGAATATGAAGACAAGTTGTCTCTTATGAATTGACACACTCGGTTTCTCCTGGTAGCTGTTTATCTAAAAAGGAGCTCTCTTCTATCCCTGCACAAATCAAATTAATAAAACCTTTTCCTGATTTCCAGTGGCCATATTAGATGTTATAGTTTGTTATCTCATTTTTATATATTTGATTCTTCTGAAATACAGTCCTGTGAAGATATGGGCCAGCTTAAAAATAGCACTCCCTGCACAGGCTCAAAAAACACATTATTTGAGTCAGAACTGATCTTGCTTTTAAAAAGACCAGTATTTTAAAGCTGTTGCAATTATAGTTTGTCTTTTGGAATGCTGTTTTACTTAGGATGCTTATTTTGACATTATTTGGGAGCCATGTTTATGGTTTTGGGGGATGGAGTAAGACATGACAAGTCATTCCTGTCTTCCCTGAGCATCACCCTAGAGATGGTTTTTGGCACAGCAGAGGTTGAGATGAGTGTCTGACTGGGGCTGAACAATTTAAAAACAGTGATGGGAGTGTTGCAGCACCTCCTCAATTTGCTGCTGGTGGATAAAATTTCTGTTGAGCAAAATTATTGAGGGAAAAGGTTCTCCGTACACCTGAGCCCCCACTGGCTTAACCTGTCCCATGCTGGGTCTGGGTCTAAAATAGGCTTCTGGGGTAGGGAATGAGTACCTACTCAAGTCACAAGCAAAAGATGAATGTGCAGTGGTTATGAGAACAATTACAGTGTCTGGTGTTTATTAGTCATCATTTGGTAGGAAAGGATGTTCCCCTACGCGAGGCATGACTTGGCTTGCTTTTGAGTCCGGCCTGAAATGATGAGTGCTGTGTCCTTGGGGCAGGAAAAGTGACTTTGCTCCTCTTTTGTGGCTCACGCCCTCCCAGGTGGTGCTGGAGTGCTTTGTGAAGAAGGACCTGGTGTACACGAAGGCAAACCCCACCTTCCACCACTGGAAAGTTGACAACAGAAAGTTTGGGCTCACTTTTCAAAGCCCTGCCGACGCTCGAGCCTTCGACAGAGGAGTGAGGAAAGCCATCGAAGACCTCATTGAAGGTAGCGTAGAGGTGGATGCTTCCACCCTTGGAAGAGTGGGGAAGGGTTTTGAGTCAAGGAACTGGGACGAGGGATGGGTTTAAAATCAATTCTTGGGCTTCATCATCTCCTGTGCACGTGTCCCAAGTGTATCTGGGCACTAACCCTGCACTGAGCAAGCGTCAGCCTGTAAGAACTAAATTTCCTCATCCCTGAAGGAGATAAGGTATTTCAGTCCAAGTATTTTTCAATCCTATCTTCTCTCCCATATTTATCATCAAATCTGTTATTACTGCTTTTTTTGATAGGCTTGTGTTACCTGCTAGTGATGGCAACTCAAACAGCCCAGGCTCTTCTTTATGTGCAGTCAAATCTCGTCTTACTGGGTCTTTGCTGAATCACAGGATTAATTCCTGCCTGGAGTTGAATAAAACCGGTTTGGTTTTGGTTTTATTTTGCAGTAATTAGTTTTGTCTGCATCCTCTTAGTTGAATGGTAGTTCTTGAAGACTTTGTTGTGTTTTGGGGTGTTGTTTTTTTAATTCTATGAAAAATGCATTTGAATTGCCTGTGCTTTGAAGTAGTCATAAATTTTTCCTTTTTCCCATTTCATTGCAATCAGGCATAATACAGCTGTAATTCAATTGTACTTTATTTGAATGAAATTTGATTCATTTTCCTGGATATTTTTTTTAACCATACCACTTTATGTAGGGTCTTAGTGGTCCAAGGTTTTTTGCCTTTTCACCCGATGTGACTGGAATATTTTTATGGACAGATGGTATCATTTTTTGAGGATTCTAGCTCAAATGTATGTCCAGATGTGTATTAATTTTGAGGACATTAGCTCCATAAGGCTCTAGAACCCCTGTCCTTCCTCTAACATGGAAATGGCAGATACTGGGAGAGAATTCAATCCCTAGGGCTCCTTGATGGTAAATACTTCATCAGTTAGAGGAAGGATATTCTCAAGTAGTTATTCATTTGCTTATTTCTATGCCATCAACATGAAGAAGTTACAACCAGACTTTCTGCTTTCTTCTTTTTGCTAAAACTATGAAGCATTTTGAGTTATAAAAGTGATGTTTTATGTAAGTAGCATGGGATTGTGCAAAGTTTCAAGGAGATGATAACTCAGCTGTATTGAGCAGTATTTTGGAGACGCCAATACTTGGCAACTCTTCTTTCGCTCTCTTTGATCCATTTTACAGTGGAGGTACGTATTTACAATTAAGTTCTGGTGCATCTCAGATACGTCAAAATCAGCAAATCTATATTTATCCCATTAACAGCATAGGCTGATTCGCATGAATGTGTTCCTCCTTAACTTCCAAATAAGGCTTTCTGAATGAAAAACAATAACTGGCTCATGCACACAAAGCATTGGGCAGTGGATTTCATTTGCCATTCATTTTTTGTTCGCATACTTGTATCAAATTTAGCAGGTAATATTAAACACAACTGACTCTGCATTCAGAACTTCACTTCATGAAATCACTGCTTCATTGTTAATATTTAACCTATAGTTCATTCCTAGTAGCATCAGATTCACAAGTTTGGTTCACAAGTACAGGAATCCTATGCAACTCTTTAGAGCATTGAGGGTTTTTTTAAATTTTAATGCTAATGTAGCAAATGGCACAAACATTTCCATATTAGTCAGTGTTTTAAGTAAGCTTTCTCACTTAGCTCTGTACACCTTCGTGATGATGCAACCGAGAGCAGCCAAGGCTGGTGCCTGTAGCATTATATGAAGCACATTATTTTAACAGATTTCCAGAATGAAGGTGGTACAAACCATTCAACTATTTTGGTCAAGGGATGTGATATGGCTGTAATTCAGTATTAACAGTGGGCTTATATCAAAAAATGACAGCTTTGACTTGGGGTTTCTCCCCAGAGAGCAACTTGCTGCACCCATCCTCCTTGGCAGCTTCATGGTGAGTGAAGCCAGCTGGGAAGCAGGGCTGGGATCCTTGGTCTGGCATAGGGAGAGGGGTAACCCACTTTTAGCTTCAGCCACCCTCCCTGACTCCCTTCTGCGATCTGGGCTCTCGAGCAGCTCCAGAGGGGAACACTCACAGGGAGGTGGAGGGAGAGGAAAGACATTGGAGGAGGTTTTTTAATATGCCTTCTCATTTTTCCAGAAGATTACCATGTAACTAGTGAAAATTGCACCCCAGTATTTTGTTATTGTCTGTGGTTTTACACGTATCAGCTCCTTTCAAGTACTTCACTTACCCGGGGCAAGGTGGTTCTCTGGGAAGTAGCCACTGAGAGAGAAGATCTCTACAGTATATAACCAAAATTAGAAGAAGGAAAAAACCCAATCTAATTCTTCATTGACAAAATTAGATTTTTTTTTTAATTTCCCCCCCAGATTTAGGGAATATATGAAGAAAAACTCATAGTTTCTCAACAGCCAAGGATGTAGCCTCAAGCACTGATAAGTGTCTTCTGTAAAAGTCTTCTGTAATTGGAAATGGTAACTACTATTTTTAACATTGTTAATTAACATCAGCAGCAGCACAGTTGCGTTTCAAGAAACACTTTCAGATTTTACCTTTCCAACCCAACTACCAGCAGATGGGTTTTTCTTAATTTGAGCCACTCTTTTATGCATCTGCAACACACAAACTTGTGAGAATCCAAATGTTTACTGGCCTAATAAAAAAAATGTTACATGGAGATGCCATGTGTTTTAAAAGCTGATTTTTTTTTTCACATAGGATCTACAACTTCCTCATCCACCCTTCACAACGAGGCTGAGGTCGGCGATGATGATGTCTTCACTGTAAGTACATGTCACCTGACATCATTCTCTTTTATGCTCAGGTTTACATCATCAAGTTAGAAAAAAGTTTTCTTTTTATGCCTCAGGGTTGACTTTTAGCCATCGTTGTGTTTGGTGACTAGGTGTGTTTTATTTGGTGGAAGTATGTATATCCTCTACAGAATGTGAAGTGTTGGGTTTCCGTTGGTCTCCCACTGCCACATAAAAAACATGTCAGAGCAGACTGTGTAAGGGGCTAGAAGAGAAGAAATAATCACCCTTGAAGTTCCTATGGCTTAGTCTAAGTGGGGCACACAACTCAATACTTCTCTGTGTCCTTGAGAAGCTTCCTACAAACTGAAGTGGGTAGCTGCTACTCAGGTACCTATTCAAGATAAGGTTTTGAATCACAGTCATTAATAAAAGCCAACTTTAAAGATGTTTCACCTATACATGGAACGTAGAAAGTTCAAACAAGTGTTTTTCAGGTGGAAGAAGGCACAGTAATGTGCCATCTACCTTAACAGCAGTGACCTAAATAGGAGTGAATTGTTCATGGTTAATCAGTGGTACAGTAATACCTCACCCTTCACGAGGAACAGGTCTCTTGGGGGTCTCACAAACTGTCTAATTTGCAAACACATGTGGGTCATTAATATGCATATAGGCCACGCCCATCAGTCCACCCCCAGCCAGTCAGGAGCACTGGGGAGCATTTTCCGCTCCTCCCCACAGGCTGTCACAGCAAAGGGAAGCGTTTCTGAGCCCTCTCTGCCTGGGGAGACTCCCAGGAGAATCCATCGGCTTCTCCTCAGCCAAGCCACAGCTTCCACAGCTGCCACCAGGCTGCTGCCACCGCTCATGCTTGCACTGCCTCTGCAGGGGGGAAGCTCTGGGCCACGGTAGGGAAGGGGTGTCCCCAGGCTTTGGTCAGCGCTTGTGGAGCCTGGGAAACCTTAACTTTGCAACACTGCAACACCCGGGGCCCCTTATGGTGGGGGGTGGCGCTCGTCTCGGGAGAGGCAGCGCTGGCTGTATGGACCCTGCAGAACACTGGTTCCCCTGCTGCAGCAGGGGGAGGGCATGGGGGAACAGAAACCTCCTTCTGGTGCAGCAGCTGCAACTGCAGCATGGGCACATCCCACCACTGCCCCATCCCAGCACACAGCGCTGGCCCCACCACCACTGTGGAAAGCTCAGACCCACTTTTGTGGGGCATTTTCCCTGGGGCTATGTCATCACCAGGGGCGCTGGGCTCTCTGTCCCCAGGCACAGACTGCATTGCCTTCCCTGCCTGTGGCCATGGAAACAGTAACATGCCCAGCGGGTATCAATCCCCTGACTGGGCTTAGAGTAACAGGGGACAATGTGGCTTGTGGCGGTGCTGCGCTGGGTCTCAGCAGCCGCCCGGGGCGTCCTCTGACGTGGGCCTTCCACTGCAGGGACCAGGCATGGAGACACACAGGAGCAGGGCAGGGACCGGGGCACAGCGCCATGGGACCATAAACACCATGGGAGCGAGAGGCACTGCGTGCCCTCCCCAAAGGAGGGGGCCAGTCCCACCCACAGGGAGCACCGGCACCACTCCTTGGCAAAGCAGAGGCACTGCACATGCATCAGCCAGGAAGATCCATGAATCACTGAGGCTGGTCTGTGAGAAATGTCTCGCAAACCAGCGAGNGTTGCAATGCAGTGAGGAATTACTGTATTGTCGAAAAATGTATTTCAGCACTTTGCTGAAACAGAAGCTGCTACACGTGCACACTTTCAAAGAAAAGTTATAAAATTAAAAAAAAACCAAAAAACCAAACATTTCAGGTGAAATTGTGAATCTGATAAGGGTTATTCCATGGGCTGAAAAAACAAGTTGCTCACAATATATACTTTGTCTTACTAAATTTATTTGCTCACCTTAGTTTGCCACCTGCCATGCACACATATACATGCATGAGTATTTTATAAAAGTCCCTTGTCCTGTGGGGCCTGAATGGCAAGAGGGTGGAAGGTGGGACATCCTCAGCACAGCAGCAGCAAACTCAGAATTGTCTTTGGGATACTTCCCTGGATCGTTACAGTGAATGAGAGAAAAATGAGTACAAACATCAAGCTGTTTGAGAAGAGCTACCAGGAAGCACCCAAAGCCAAAAGGTGTTTCTGATGGTGGTAGTTCTCCAGTGTGGGACCAGGTCAGGTTCCCTGCCGCGTTTTGACCAGATTCTCCCCACAGAATGTCGTCTGCATCTGTCCTTTTGTCACGGCTCAGGGAGACAAACAACAGCAGGCAGGGTTAAAAGGTGACTTCCTGCACTCCACAGCAAAACTATCATTAGCAGCTGCTTCCCAGCTACCTGCCAGAAGTGATTTATAAGCACTAGGATGGGACAGACCAGAGTGGGGGGATGCACTGTTGGAGCCAGATCCATTTACCGGTATGTGCTGGTTTGTTCCCAAATTCACTGGATGAACTGTGCTCTCACTCTCGATGTGTGTGTGGCTCTTCTGGCCTCTTCAGAAAGGGGATGACTGTAAAACTATGTGTTGGATGGGTGTGTGCCGGTTCTCACTGGGTTAGACATGGGAATACCCAGTGTTTAAGAAGTGAAAAGTAGCCTGTGGAAATAAGAAAGGATATTTTTGCTAAAATCCTACTGGCTGATGTCTAGGGACCTATGAGCGCTCCTGGATGTCTCTATACACTCAATCTTGTGGTCAAGTGTTTATTATTAAACTCGTAGGATGCTTTTTACCAGGAGGAAGAACTTGTTGCCTTTAAGTGGATGTTGTTTCACATTGGAAAAGTTGGATGAATGGTGCTCCAGCTGCATCAAAAGCACTGCATTCAGAGTGAAGAGCCAAAGCTGTGAGAGAATTTTCCCACCTCCTTGACCCAGGGGAGGTGATAGGTAACTCCCTCCCATGCAGATATTTATGGGTAGGATGCTTGATGGAGAAGGAGGAACAAGTTATTCAATTGCATTAGCAGGGAGGGAAACCTCTGCAGCAGTCTTGAGATTTCTTGTTCTTATTTCATCTTGTTGGCGTCTGGGAGGATGAGTTGTGCCCTGCCTGACAGCACATGGTTTTGTGATCTCCAGAGAGCAAGAGGGACTTCACTGGTGGTGGTTCCTCTCATGATGCTTTTAGTCACGCTGTTGCATCAGGGCAAGTATGTTGTCATACTCCAAAAATAAGGCTTTAGAGGTATCTTGTTCCCCACTACTACTTTGTTTTCCTGGGATGAAGTCTTTCCTTTTCCCGCAGTTCTTGATCTTTTCAAAGCTCTGAGCTTCCTATTTATTTGGTAGGTTATGGTGGAGTATGCAGCCTGCATAAGACACAAATAACATACTGAAGCATGGAGCAATTTAAAACTGGAATAAATTTATAAGGCTGTGAAATGTTTTATTTTTACCCTTCTGTTTCACTCTTTCTTTGCACATAGTGTTGACTGGTGTATCATAGTCCATTTGGTCATCATTGCACACAAAACTTATCTACAACTTTCTATAAAGTCTTCCCCAGCCACAGCAGTAGATTTTGGGGTTCCCCTCCTCCTCTTTTTTAAAGAGAAAGTACATTAGTTCTTTTTTATTTCCAAAGGTAGTTATTAAAATCTTCACAGTCCTCCCCCTCTCCCACACATGCATGAATAAACTTAACTGCGTGCGGCAGAATTTTCAAAAGCATCTGCATGATTGAGTCATTTAATCAGTCATTTACCCGTCTCCAAAAATCCCAGCCATTGCTGCTACGCTGCTGCCTCAAGTATTTGGCCCAAGGTCCTGCTCGCCTTGAAGATGTTTCAATCTGTTCAAGCACAGCAGTCCAAAACTTCACATTTCTTAGGCCACCCCGACTTCATCATGCACCGATGTTTGTACCATCAGTTTTAAAACAACCACCCTCATTACATACAAGCCCTGACCCTGTCACGGCTGTTGGATATTGATTTCATAGTGTCAATCAATTGGCTTTTAAAGTGGCCTTGATCCTGTTATCTCCAGTACCACTCTGTGGGATGTGCATATTTCCGTGTGTGCAACTTGTGCATCATACATTCCATTTATTCATCAGCCAGCATGCAACCCTTCCAGGCATCCAGCAAGGTACTTCTATGGGGAAGAGAAGGTTTGCCCCAAAGATAAAGCTCTCCTTCAGGCTATTATCTTTGTATGGCTTAGTGGAAGATCATTTTCTGGTACCAGAAGGTGGATTTTTGGGGGGTTGAGGGGGTGAATTGTCTGCAGCTGTGGATGTGTGAGTGTTTGCTGTGTCAGTAGTCTTATATCCTCCTATCACTATAACTTGCAGTGCCAAGGTGAAAACTTGGGCAGCAGTATCCTGTAGTGTGTTATAGGTAGGATGATGTGTTGGTAGTAGGATGGCAACAGGTCAGGTTAGGTAACAGGTTTGACTAGATTAGATTAGGTAACAGGTGATAGGTTGGACTTGATGATCTCTATGGTCTTTTCCAACCTTACTGATTCTGTGATTCTGTGATGTATGCTCCCTTCTGAAGCATGGATTTTATCTTTAAAAAGAAGACTTTGCCAACTAATACTTTCCCTATGGCTTACACCTACAACAAGTCCCTGTTCTGAAATTCATACTGACAGGGCAGAAAAAAGTTATATAGGAGTAAATGTCCCTGACTCAAGTTGAAAAATGCTTATTTCTAAAATGAAAACTCCATTTAGAAGCTTTAACAATATGTAGTTGTGTTTCTTTAATTTGAGATCCTCAGAAGAGCCCATAAATGTTTTCCATATGTTAGCAAATAAATTTCTTCTGTCTTGTACATTATAAATCTTCCTCTCAAGAGATGCAATCTGAGTAAGACTGGCCATCCATTCTGTCTCCATTGGGGGAAACACTGTCATTGCAACGGGCTTGAGATTGTTCTGTTTGTCTTCATCCATCCACCCTGCATCTTCAGCCTTCTTTAATTAACATTCATCGCAAAAATAATGTTTAATGCAGACTGAACATATTCTATAGTTCCTCATCTACAAAATTTGCCATATAATTGATTTCTTGTGTAAAATTTTTTCCTTAATCTACACATTTACTTTCAATTACAGATAATAATCCCACATGACCACAAAGTGAAAAATACGAATTGAGTAAAAGGAAAAAGGGTCAATGTCTTCCAGAGTTCTCAGAATGCCTGAAATGGTCTCTTTTAGCATCCCATCTGAAAAAGCAGAGGTGTTTGTTCAGAAACCTTATGGCCAGTTCAGCTGAAACACCACTTGTGTGTTTTTCAGATAAATCTGCAGCCTTGTGCCTGCTTTAGTGCTAAAGAAAAGACACCCACTGGAAGGAAGAGCAGCAGCTCCCATGTTGTTTTGGTTTGTGACTCTGAAAATGACTGCAGTCCCCTTCTGGGTGAAGGGGACTGTAAGGGAGAGAACAGCAAAGCTCAACCTTACCAGGTTTGACGTCCATGGTACAATCACCATTGTTTCATGGAATCAGTAATATGGTTTTTGAAATCCTAGTTTTTGTCCAAAATGAGACCTGCAGAGTTTTGCAGGTAGAGCAGGTGTGATCCAGACGCCCATGGCTGAACTACAGAGATGTGTTTCAAGGCGCCTACATTCAATCCATTGCTTCCCTTGTTGACTCCTGGCTAAAAGCTTACTTACCTTGGTTCCCCAACTACAAGATGGGGGCAGTACTGTCCTGCTTCACTAAAGTGGTACAGACAGTTTTTCAGTCACTGCTTTTCTTCTCAGACTTCCAGCAGAAGTCTTCAGACTCGTGTTTTCACCACCAAGTTGTGTGTTTGATACTGCACACCTCATGCCTTTTTCTCATCATGAATATGGATTCCTGTACTTGGCGATGTTTCAGTTAGGAAGTTTGTTATGTGGCTCAGATGCTGCTGACAGTTGTTTCAGAATCAGGCACAATTGCCCATTCTCCACCAGAGTGGTGCACGTTGGTGCAGATGTTACCGTTACAGTCCTCCTTGCATCTCTTCTGCTTCCTTAATTAAAAAAAAAACCAGATTTCTCCCTGCTGCCTTTCCATGAAACCTTTTGTCTACTTTCATCTCCCATGTGGGCCTCAAGCGTGTTACAGCCTCACTATTAAAATTTATAAGATTTATTATGTTAGTTAGCTAAACACTAAATCTAATTTTTTTCTTGCTGGCTTGGTTGTTTCATGTTCAGATGGTTCTTTTAAAGAACAACTGTAGCTTTTTTCCTATAAAGTAGACATGTAGAAACCCAGTCCAAATATATTTGGAATATATTTGTAAGTTCTGTGGGATGCTGGAGCATCTCTCATCCCGCCCCTCTATGGAAAATTATGTTGCCGAGAGCAGAGAAGAAGCACGGATGTATTTCTGTCAGGAGTTTTGCTCAGGGATTGAAGCACCACAAGAGCCCGCAATTTCCTATTTCTTAAGGCTATGCTAGAGTAGCAGAAAGGAAAAATGCCTTTTGGAAGAATAGAGCTCTCTGTGGAGATAATGGGGTTGCCATCTTGAGCAAATCCACCTTGTTCTGTGAGACTGAGCAAAGCAACACAGGGATTGTCACAGTGACAGGGCTCAAGGGCCTCACTTCTGTTCTTCTTCCTGCCCAGCAGCCAGCTGTGCTGTGCCTGGACAGCCAGAGGGTTCATTGCTGCTAGCCACATCCTCTGATGTCTGGATTTTGGGCTTGCATTGTAAACCACAGCTATTCTAATTCAGATTTTTAAAGAAAAAAAAAAAAGTGCTTGCCAAGAAGAGAGAAATTCACACACAGAAACCAGCAGGCTCAAATCCCTCCCTCAAAAAAAAAAAAATAGAAAAAAGCCATTGCTGGCTTTGACCAATGAGCTGGACTAAGATTTATTCTTCTGTTTTATAGCTGGATCTCTCAAAATTCTACACAGGGCTCTGGGCATCCCTGCCTGGCACTTGAACAGTCAGTGCACCACCACCTCAGCAAGGGTTCCTCGCATCTGAGCACAGCTTTCACTCTTCAGCACTGGGAAATCTGCCGTGATCTGTTCCAACAGGCTGACTACCAAGGTAGTCCCGGAGGCTGAAGTCATTGGTTTATCTGTAGTTTGTTTTTTCCTTCATCCCATTATTCCCAGCTTTTCAGTGGAATTCTTCTTGCTTGTATGCCAGCGTTCAGAAGACAGGAGAGATGTCACTAAAACAGTGAAAAGATCCCAAATATCCAGCTATTGTAAGGTTAGCTGCTTTTTATACCTCATCCCTTTTTTTTTTCTTAATGCTTTCAGGTTAGTTTTGCCCACACTAATTCACATCACTCGATGGGAATGGACACCTATGCTCAAGGAGATTTTTCAGTAGGGAAGGTCAAGTGGAAAGTTTTTTCTCTGGCTGTCAGGTTTATTTTCTATTGTTGTGTTCCTCCCTTTCCCTCAGGACCTCCTGTTTCTTTCAAGTGATGCTAGAAATTAACCCATTTATTTTCTTATTCTTTCTGCCAGTACAAGCAAGCTTTACTCACTGATACTTTAATATTCTTGTCCCTGAAATGGAGGTATCATCTGGGATGGTAGCTGCTCTTTTCTTTAAGTCCTTCAAAATTGTGTAGGCAATTACTTTCTACTTCAGCCTGTAGATTGTTCTTACTTACTCACAACTTGTCATCTGGACAGGAGGAAATATGAAAATTAGTGTGATGTGGAGGTACACAGAAATAAAATCTTATTCTTGAGTATGTAACAGATTTATGAGATGTAAGCAAAGCGAAGAGCTCAGAGAAGCTGATAAGAGAGAGATTCATGGGGTAAATTTGAAGCTTTATTTGCTTCCTTTAAAAGAGAGAAGAAGGGGTCTTGCACAATTTGTATATTGTTTTATTGTATTTATCACATGCATTTTTTACTTTTGTCCCGCTCTGATATTTACCTATCAGAGTGACAAGAACAGCATGCTGTTCTTGCTGCAGATCAGGAACAGGCAGCTTAACACAGTTCCCAAATGCACTAAACTTTAGCTGCTTTGGCACTGTTTCACTCTTAAATGAATTTAGAGTAAGAACAAAATATTAAGCAGAAAATATCTATATTGCTGTCAGATATTCTGACTTGCTGTGGTGTAGTTTTTAAGTAGCTAATTATAGCAGCAACTGGGATGTGCTGAGCTACTTTGCTGACGGTAAGCAATTTCTCTTGTCACAATTCTTCTTCTCAAGACCATTTTCGTAGTGTATTTTCTGGCTCTGTACAGTTCCCACATACAAACACAGTTGGTTGTGCATTGGGACTGGGATATATCCTGCAGGAAACGGAAATTTAATCTTCTACTGCAGTGGAAGTTTCCTTATAGCTGCATCTTGCCAGAACTTGTAATTTGTGCACTGGTTAAGTGTTGAATTTTGTTCAGTTTGCTCCAGGAGATAAAAGATTTTTTTTTCTTTTTTCTCTCTCTCTCTCTTTCCTTCCTTCTTTCCCCTCTCTACTTTCTCTATTTCTTTCTCCCCTTCCTTCCTTTTCCCTTTCTTTACTTCTTCTCTTTTTAACACTTTCCTTTCCCTGTGCTTAACTGATGATATGGTAGCATGTTTAAGTGTGCCAGCGCTTTAGGATTCGTACTCTTATTATTTATTTTTGTTATGTATAACCAGACTTGCATTCATTTAAGTAATCTTCAGGTCACTGAAAGCCTTGTTTTCTTGTAATATGAAGCTTTAGGATGAGAAGGGTCACCTGACTATAAGATTCCTCATCCAAAGGTGACTTGACTGGTGCCTTTTTATCTGTAGTTTCTAGCCAGTGAATTTGTGATCAGTGTGTTGTAGCATCAGTTCACATTTGCAATAAACTAACTGCATGTTTGTCTCCTGAAAAAATAATTTGGCTCTGTGGTAATGTACTTAAACTATGTGATGAGTTAAAAGTGTGAAGCTGTTTGTGAGCATGTCCCATTTTAATTCGTCTGGAGCTGGATGCTTTGTGTTTAAGGCACAAATGTGTCAGAAATAAAACAGCCAAAATAAAATTGCCCTTTCTTAACATACAGTAAAATGAAGGGGGAAAGGAATTTTTTTTTTAACTTTTGTTCATCCACATGGTTTTCAGGGCATTTCTTCAGCATTATGTAAGGGGGACCTGATTTGAGTCAAGACATCTGTGAAAAGTAAGATATGTATTTTCCAGCCAGCTCAGTTCCCCCACCTTGCTTTTGCAGCACAGCCATGCAAAGAGTGGAGCTGATGTGGGGGAGCAGGATTTGGGGCTGCAGGAGTTATTTTAGCACCTATGTGAAACCACAGCCCAGGGATGTGACTTGACTCTGGTGCATCTTTAGCCTCAGCAGAGCAGAGAGGGGCTCCTCCATCCCCCTTTTCCTAGCACAGCTGACCCCGTGCTGAGCCAGCCTGGGGAATTGAACCAAAAACTAGGCCTATAAAAGAAAGCAAATCCTTTTCCGGTGGTTTAGGTCCTGGAGCCAGCTTGCTGTAGGGCTGGAAAAGCAGAAGTGCTGGCTCAAGGGAAACTCTTAAGAGCTGATGGACTATGCAGGTGGCAAAACCCTTTGTCACCCCACTAACACTCATCATGCACCTGAAATTCATCATGTGCCCCCTGACCCTGCATACATTGCCTTCTGCAAAACCTCTGCTTGTGCTGCAGGTACAAATAAGGTGACTCTTGCACTTGTCTGAGTCTGGTTTAGTAAGTACAGCCTTTTTCTCCATCATGTTGCCACTGTGAAATTCATCCGTCGATTGAGACAAGAAGGAGATGACACGACAGCTGAGGTGGTGTCAGTGGGGATGTGTAATGGCCAAATATATGCTTTTACCTTGAAAGTAGATGGTTGGTAGGACTATAGTCTTCCATTAGATTCCTTCTTTAGTCTGGTCTGTGCCTTTGAAGGGTATAGTCCTTTCTTTAGGCTGCTTGAAAATTTCACAGAGACAGAAAGTGGCCTTTTCCATTATTTTAATATTCAACCTGAGGAAGTGGCTTTCAGCAGACAACTGTATTTGTAAGCTACAGTCTTGCTGGCTGCTTTGTTGGAACTCTTTGTCCCACAGCGCTCACAGGAAGAGGCTGAATTTGAGGCATCTTGTCTGGCCCCAGGCACTGCTTCTGAAGGTAACATGCAGAGTTCACCCTGCAAAGGTTGGCGACGCTGTTGGAAAGAGACAGCCTTAAGGAATGGCTGCCTGGCACATAACCCAGTGGGACCAGAGGGATGCAGGTCTGGAGTGAACGGGCTGAGCTGTTCTTGACCCCACACTGCCTAATTTAGAGTGGGGGAAAGCATTTGGCTCCTAGTGCTGAGCTGGAGCATCCGTCTTGGCAGTGATATGAACGGAGCTGAATTGGAATTGTGGGGCAAATGAGTGTATTGCTCTTCTCTTCGTGAAGGAGTCTGTAATTTCCACATGGTGTTTAGACACTGATAAATTGATTTGAATCTTTTATGTAATAGGTAGAAAAGAAAAAAGTAAACCAAGCAAAACACAGATTTGAGGCTGCATGAAGTGTGCACCTGAATTTTGCTCATGTAACCAGAATTTGGTTGCATCCTCTCAAATGTTTTTTTTTTTCTCTTTTGTTTGGGGCTTCTTTTTTTTTGGAAGATTTTGGAAAGGAAAGGGAGGAGTTTGGTAAAGGCTAACAGTGAAACATGCTTTTACATGAGGCTTCAAGGTTTTCCTTTAAATTGGCAGCTCTTTAAAGAAAGAAAAAGAAAACCCACAAAAAGCCTCACAACCTTCTGACTGACAAAATACTGTTGTTTGGTGTCCCCTCTGCCCCAGGTATGTGTTTGATAGTAACTGAGGATGAACAACAGAATACAAGAGCCTGGGGATCTCAAAATGGATCTTTGCCCAGTACAGAAATGCAGTCTAAAGAACTGGATCTAAATAGCCCTGTTTCCTTTCCTCAGCTGCCTAATGTGTTTTGCCAAGAGTCTGCTTGCCCTGTATCTCGTAAATATTTTACGAAAATTAAATCAGAAGTGATTATAGGAAGCAGTTCATCTGTCTCTGGCTCTGTCTGCAAAGGGAGAAGGAAAGGCAGAAGTAAATAAGTACCATTACATTTTTAAGCAGAGCCTGGCATATTTGCAGTGCATGTGAAGAGGGTATTTTAAAAGTTTGCATCAGCTGTTGGATTCTATTTTGGTGATAAATTCCAGCTAAAATAACGTTGATGCTCATAACTACGTATGTGAATAAATGACCCCTAACTGACTTCCTAAAATACCTAATCAGTCTGCTGTGGGAAGTTTGCATTTAACTGAGTTTTTTCGCCTCTGTAAGCTGGTGTATTATATAGGAGAAGTGCTGCTGAATTTAGAGGCTGCAGTGTCGCATTTGTACATAGTAAAGACATTAACAATGTATTAGGTGCATCAGTTCTTCTAGCTTGGCTAATTTAATTTTCATTATCATTTTTCTTCCCTCCTAATATTACACATTTCCTTCCCCCCCTCCTTGAAAGTTTCTGTGTAGAGGAGCAGAGATTCAGTGGTGAGTTCTATGGAGCCATCTGTTCCCAGCTGTGCTCAGCAGCAGCCACACAGGCTCCTGCCATCCCCTGTGAATGTCCAGTGTTTACACTTGGCTCTGAACTTTTCTCCTTTATTTCCTACCATCCTTACCCACCTTGCAAAAGGCTTTTTGGCAGCGTTGGAAGTGCTAAGTTCCATGTTAACACCTGAAAATTAGGAGCTTCCCTTCCAGCCTCCCCCACCTCTGTACCCTGCACTGTCTGGAGACCCTCACGTGCAGCCATATAGACGGTGAGCTGAGGTCAGGGAGCTGATGCAAAAATTGTTTGGGGTTGGATTCCTGTGGTACTCCACCCACATGTGCCCACAGAGAGATGATGGGGCTGGTAGGAGGGAGAAGCAGTGACCATCACCTCCCCATAACAGTACAGACCTTGGTGGCTGATCTTATGGCTTAGCAGAGGACATGAGGTAATGTGAGTGATGTTACGTACTTGTTAGGGAAGGGAGGCTTTGCTAATCTTTGCGGAGCTGTAAAAACACAAATACTGGACGCTGATCATCCCAACAATGCTGTAATCTACACCAGGATGTCATTTCCAAGGCATAAATAGATTAACAGAGCCTTTTTGCAAAAAGGAAAGGCTTGCCTTTATCTATGATGGTTTTAAGCAATTGGTAAGTTCAAACAGTTCCCAGGTTTAGGTAAAAAGATCCTGTTGAAGCAGTGTAGCTCCTCTCAGCATGGAGAAATCCAATCAGGCCACAGCATGGAGGAGTTACAGGAATAAAGAAGGAAACGTGGGAGTCCTGGTAAGGACTCTCCAGATTGACAAGGACACAAGCTCCTCATGGGTAGATGGAACCACTCCAATCTCACCACTGTACTGTGGGATTGCTGTGCTGCGTGGGGGAGCAGCCCTAGTAGTTGGGGCTTGAGGTCTGGGGGTTTTTCCCCTTACAGCATTGTGGTTTTTCCTGATGCAATGACTTTTCCTTTCAGTGGAGGTACTCTAGCCCAGTGCTGCAGTGAGGGCAAGGTGAGGGGGGTATCGTATGGGAAGGAAATGTGTGGACACTCATAGCCCCTCGTACTGGGCTGAGTTCAAGAAAAATGAAGTACTGTCTTAGTTCAGTCCTCCTCTGACTTTTTCAGACATTTCTCTTTGTATCTGTTCAAATGCCTGCCTTTGCAGAGATATTTGATGCCTTGAATATTGCTAGTAGTGAAACATGCCATATCATTTAAATGTGTCTGATTCCCATACAGTGTTCTTTTACTCCTCAAAGTGAGCTGTTAGGCCACATCTGTGGTCTCTGGAGAGCTTACCGATGATGCCAGAATTGGGTTTAGCAGGAGTTTAATAGAGATGATCTTGTGCACTGAATTCTTGTAAATGTTCCTTAAGTTTTGCTGACTTCAGCCAGCACAGCCACCAGCATCTTTCTGGCACTAAAAGCTGCAGCCACAAAGACTTTTTTAAAAGTAGCCACTTTATATTGATACTTGTCTAAGGATTGACTAACTAGAAAACAATCCAAACATTTGAGCAATACTGGCTTTAAAAAAGTCTGAATCCATGTTTATTGTAATGGTTGTGTATAACCGATTTCTCTTTGAACTGTACTGAAATCCTTGTGGGTCCCTTCCAACTCAGAATATTCTGTGATTCTGTGAAATACAGTGAATCCCCAGTGCATCGCGATCTCTCCTTTACGACCCCGCCCATTTGCGAAGCAATTTTTTCGCAGTCCGACTTCCGGGGTCCGCGAGGTTCCCCAGAGCACGCATGCTCAGTGCCTCTGCTTTGCTGAGGGGCGGTGCTGGCTCTCCCTGTGAGGCAGGATGGGCCCGCCCCCCGGGGAGGACACGCAGGGAGGGCGCGCAGTTTCTCTGGCTATGCCTGGCGTTTAGAGCCCCGCAGCAGCCCCCGCCCCCCAGCAGCCCCGGTGACCCGAGATGCCATGCCGGGATGCCATAGGCATGCGCATCGGGGTCGCGGTGGGGTAGCCGCAGCGCGGGGTTTGTGCTGTGGGAGCACGTCCGTAGCAGCCCGGAAAAGCCAACAGATTCTCGGTGGGGGGTGTCTCCTGAGTCAGAGAGGGCTCAGAAACAGTTCCCTTTGCTCCCCTGTGTTGACAGTCCAAGGAGGGAGGCAGAAAATGGTCTGGAGCGCTCCAGACTGCCGGGGGGATGGAGCAATGAGCGTGGCCTGCATGCACATTAACGACCTGCACTTCTTTGCGAGTTTGGCTTTCTGCGAGACCCCTGGGCTGTCCCCTTCCTCACGAACGAGGGGGTATAACTGTATATCCTAACATGAAGCTTTTCCTTCATGATGAGGTTCAGGTCTAACCATCCTTGGTGGATGAGAGTAGCAAAATGTTTCAAAAGTACATGGAAGCAATTTCCTGCAATACAATTTCTGCCTTTTCTTCATTGACAAGAAAGGAAAATCTGACAGAAACATTTTTCTTCCATGGCTTTACCTTGCCGTGACAAATTTAAAGCTTGTGCACAGGAGACAGTAGTGTCAAATCTTAAAAGCCTTTTCACACTGAACCTTTTTCTTAATATTTGGATAATCTAAGCTCCTTTTAAAATGGGCTGTCATAAGTATATGGGGTACACTTAGAGGTGGATGAAAAATGTCAGCTGTTTCCTGTTCTAAATTTCTTGAATAGAGAGAAAATGGTGTTTTGAGACAAAAGCTAGGATTTAGGCTGTTCCAGTCTCTGTGAAACTCAGAAATGCTGTATCTCTTTGGGCTTTAAAAAACAAAAATTAAAAATGGAAGGGAAAGGAAGGATTTGTTCTGGTCTGGCAAGATTAAGCTGAGGGAGTTCTGGAAGGCTATATTTTATCTTAATTTCTTTGGAAAAGTGGAAGTTTCTTTGCCATGCATCAGAAATAACTCCCAGACTTCCTCTTTGTGAAGTTCCTAAATAGCGGAGGCTCTGCAGATAAGCTCCAGGCCGGCGCTAAGCTCAGTATCACTCCCTTGCTGCTATGTTTCGCCAGCTTTATCATTTTCCCTTTCCGTATTGATAGCACAGCTGTGCCTCCTCATATTCACGTGAATGGAAAGGGTCAGGTGAAGAAGAGCTGGCTTGTGCCAAGGCTCCAAAGGGATTGCACCTGGCAGAGCACACCAAGGGCTCCATCTGCCTGCAGGAACCTCATTGCAGGGGTCTCAGCCGGAGCTGGTTGGGCTGTTGCAGGGGAGGATGCAACCTACTGAGTGTCACTTTTCCAGGCTCATCCTCCAGCCATGTACTGGTAGAGAGCTGGGTTTCTTGACTTCTTTAACAATTCCAGGCTTCCCAAAGTGAGCCAAAAGGTGCTGCTAGGAGCTTTGGGTGTTACTGACAGGTGGCTTGGTAAAGATGAGACCTTGACCCCCCACCAAGTTTTGCATTTCCATGCTGCATGTCAGCAGTGCCCCTTGGATGTGGTGCAGTGGGAGATGAGCAAAGGGGAGTGTGGTAATAGAGAGCAGGTTGGCTTGCAGAGGGCTTGTGCTTTGTAAAGGCCAGGCTGGCAAGGGATTTTAATTCCTTTTGAACCATTACTTGCAAAACTAATTGTTCAACAGCATTATACTTCTACCCCCTCCACGCCCATGCCTCTTTTAACTGTTAAAATCCTAGAGAAAAAAAACCAAACATCCTGTCTCACTTGACCCACAATTTTTGACAGCAAACTTGCAATTCCTTTAGCTGGCTGAGAGCACTTCTGGAAGTTTCACGTGACAGAGCCTCCATAATTTCCCTCTGGCAACCAATTTCCAACAAGCTGCCACAGATTGTATTGCTTCATAATTCTGAGAGGAATCTTCCTTCTTTTTCATAGTCACCTTTGGATGTTGCATCACACGGGGTGAACATATTCTGTGAAGCAATTAGAGACAAGGTGATCAGTCCAGTTCAGGAGCAGGAGGAGGCTTCTTTATCCCATAGTTTTCTGATAGATACTTATCTATGCCTGTTACCCTGATTAGCCTTCTTGTGTAACAAATCCATTTCAATGTGAAGTAAACTGCAGTAAATGATTAACATAATCTTCTTTACTAATGACTAGGGCTTTTTAAATTAATGAGTCACCTCTGCAAGTCTAAGGGGGAAACAAGGACATGTTTTTCTCTTTTCCAATTACCACACTGCCATCATTTGCCTGTAGAAGCCCCCTGTTGTTTCTTAAAGCATCCATACCATACCTGCCATACATATGATTGCTCAGATACATACAGCTCACTCGCAACAGGAAATGTGTTGTGCAGGTTTCATAAAATGACTCTTATGGTCATGATTAATGATTTTGTTACCCGAGCAGTGAAACCACAAGACTTTGGGACCAGGATAGCAATCACAAAGCTCTGGTATATGCAGCACAAATGTCTCATAATTGAGCATTTGAGGGCATGTTGAAACAGAGTTTCTTATCAGACCCCCTGTCCCAACTTTAGTTTCGGGTTCATTTCTCTTATGTGGCTACTGGGCATGTTTTCAATAGCTCCCCCTCAAAACCAAATGCTGGAACTGGATTGGTGTCAACAAATTTTAGAAGAAGATGATGTTTCTCTAGCAGGCCAGCAGTTCCATGGTTTGGGACCTCATTTTCCATCGGTGAAATAGCCTGGCTCTGGAGACCATGTCCTTTCTAGATGTATTCCTGTAGGTATGTGTTTTATTTGGATGACCTGCAGCAAACCTCTCGTGTCTCCACCCTCCACCATCCTCCCCAAAATTTTCATTGCTATGCTGATGGTAGAAAATCTCAACCAAGATCCAGTCTTGTCGTGGGGAGCAGAAGTCGTTCCCTGCTCTCCTCACTAAAAGTCTTGCCATCATTTTTTCTTATTGGCACTTGGTTGAAGATAAGAGTGCCTTTTCTTTGACAACATGCTTGGTTTTCACTTATCACCAAATCCAGGTTCAGTCCCAGTGGAGTGGTATTGAGAGAACAGTATGCTTTTGAAGGCCTGAGGCATCATCATGCCTCTGATCCTTGGTCACTTACTTTCTTCTGAGGGTTTCCCTATGGCTTCTTGAACCACATTTTAACTGTGGGCACCATCAGAAGTGCCTCCATCCGAAACCTTATTTGAGCGTGTTCCAGGCGTATGCATCAGGATCTGATGGATTCTGAAGGATACTAGAAGAATAATCTTCTTCCTCATATTTCTATGGGAGTCACAGTCTAGTAGACTTCTCTCTCATGGTCCCTTCCATGATCTCTTCCCAGGGTGGCAGGACCCAGGCTATTTGTTAGCTGTTGTTGAGAAGCTGTCCCATGTCCTTTACTGTCCTGGCTATGGTTCTGTGAGCTTGCCATGGTGATATATACCCTTATATACCCTTATATATATATACAGTATATACAGTGTGGAGGGGAACCAGGACTGCAGACAGACTGAGGAAGCACAGCAGATGGTGCCCTCGTGATGGTATTTGTTGCTGATGCTTTTTTTTATCTGTTGCTGTCACAGAGCTGTCTCTTTCCTGAGCAGCAATAACTGGCTCAGAGTGCATCACTGTACCTGTAAGATCAAGGTGTCTACATCACGTTGCACTTAGAGGTTTTTTTAGCAGCCAGTCTCAGTATTATGACACTCTTAAGCAAGTTTCAGGGTCAGCTTTCATTTTGACTCCTGTGGTTAACTTAAATTTCATCAGAAGACTGTATCATCTTGTTCAGCTCTCTCAGATCATTGATGAGTATTCTCACCAGCACAGGTGAGGAGACTATGGGGTTCATTGGTGACCTTCTGCTTGGGAAGCAGATACAGTCGGTTCTTCTATACCACGGTACCGCAGGTCTTGTTCATGTCCCGCAAAGCCCTCTGTCTGTGTAGAATGTCAGCTCATTAATATACACCATCCTCCGGTGCTGTTTTGGCACTGCCCTGCTGTGTATCACTGTTTGTGTCAGCATTTCCCAGCGCCCACAGCCACCCCACGCTGGGAAAAAACCCTTTTCCACTGGACTGGGGACACTGTCCTGGTGGCCCTGAGCTGCCCAGACGGGAGCAGGGGCAGGTGGCCAGCATGGCGTCGAGGGGAGCTGGGGGCAGGGGAGTGGCATGGCCCAGAGCGGGGACGGCACATCTCGCCATGGGCCGAGCCGTGCACCCATGGTCTGTGCGGCATGGTGTGGGAGTTGATTTCAATATTCATGACTGTCTAATTTCAATATTCATGTGTGTCAGGTCACACATGCGCAGTTCCAAAATGGGCCTCCTTAGTCGCTGAAAAATCGCGCCACGAAGATGTGAAGCCACTATCTGGAGGTTGTGAAGTGGAAGAGGGCTGACTGTATCTTCTGGTTTTGTTTTTTTTCCCCATTGATCTTCAAACCATTCAGTCACATGTGTCATGAGCTCTGCACTCCTATGGAAGTCTGAAGTTGCTGTGAGGGACCGTGTTGGAAAGTAACAGTGCTTATCCCAGTTGACAGTCAGCAAGGTAACCCTGTGTTTGCCAACCAGCTGCTGCCTTTAGCGTCACGAGCCAGGAGTCAGCCTGAACTTTATATGGACGAGTGAGCAGAGCCCTGGTCTCAGATAGCTTTGTTTCCCCTTTCTGGGCACTTAGAGTAACTATTTGTGTTGGCAAACTGCCCCTCTAATCTGAGGACATTCAATGTGGAGATGCAGCAATTTTTTAAAAGTTGAAAGCAGAGACCAGCACACCTCTGTGGTATGCTGCAGACTGGTTTTGTAGCCGTGTGGAGGAGAGGTTTGGTTGCCCTGATGGGTCTAAAGGAGAAGAAGGTGTGGAGGAAAGCAAAGGTAGATAATTCAGGGAAGATAAAAATCACTACAACCTCTTTTCCAGTTGCCTGTTGCAGAAATGCTGCCTTCCCCAAGAGGCAGCAAATAACCCTGGTTGGAGGGCTGGTTATAGCTTCCAGCTGCCCTGCTGAGATTATCTAGGAGTTATATCCAGTTAGGGTGGGATTTTTATTTTCATCTAGGACAGTGAGGGAGTTGCAGGACAGTATGTGCAACCACCTCCAGTCGGGTAATTTTCCCAGGCTTTGTTGTTTTGACCATGAACACCCATGATGTTTTCGGAGCATATCCACAAAAGGCTTCTCCCAGCAAGGCTCAGTTGCAGATCCAGTGAAGGTTCTACTGGCTAGCACAGCATCCTTTTAACTTTTTGGTTCACGTCAGTCCAAATTAACTTGGAGAGCAGGCTGAGGCTGCCTGGACTATAGAGTGTGTTGTGTGCCTTTCTGTTGTTCTGAGCAGCTTAAATTACAGTTCAGCATCTTGGTCTGTACCATGTACACCTCTGCAGAAAAGGTACTTGTGTGAGTATCAACATAGCTGTTGTAATTAAATCCTAGCTTTCCTCCGTTTTTTCTAATTGGTTAAAAGCCTAATATTGTAATTAAGTATTTGTAAGAGCTGCTCTTTTTTTCTTTTTTTTTTTTAAATGTCCCCAAAATGTTCTGGGTATTGTAGAATCTGAAGTTACAGGCACAAGACTTAGCTTTGAAAGGTTTAAACCCCAGGTGTGAAGTGCCTTTGTCTAATAAGTTATGAAGACTGGGCTGATGAAGCCACTTTTTTAGAAGAACCAGATTATTGGTGCAGTTACAGTTTAGAGGTGGTGTTACCTATGTTAAGAATTGATCTGCTTCTACATACTTGTTTAAAAAAACAAACAAATAAAACAAATATATACATTAAAAGTCTGTTCCTAATGGGCAGATCAGCCATTCAAAACTCATCCTGTTTGTTGTACCTCTCAGATAACCCAGGCTGGCTTTACAACACACTGCAAACATCTGTGTATTTGCTTTCAACAAAGTAAGTTGGGAGCTCCATGCCTTTTAAGTACTATACCAGTTAAAAGAGAACCAACATCTATTTTTGTGTTGTGACGCTTTAAGGTGTTCTGACCTTTGGACAGAGTCTTGCAGAACATTGTTTTCAGAATAAACAATTACCCACAATGAAAGTTCTTGTATTCTTGAAGTCAGAGATGTGTCTAACACAATTAATTGGAAAATAGTATTTAGATAGTGCATTCTTGTCAAGGAGAGGTTTTTCAGGTAAAACCAGTCTTCTGCTATGACTATTGATACAAGTCTTCTCTACTCTTGAAGTTGAGTCTCTAGCTAAATGTCGTGGCAAGTAGAACTACTTCCCTTGAATCATAACTGCAGCACATCTTGTTAGTTGAGGAGGGGTGGCATGGAGGCTTTTCTTATTTCAAAGCACTAATGTTTAAGGCATATTCCATGCTACAGGTGTTCTGACCATTGTGCATGGAGGCTCTTTTTTTTTCTGCTCCTGGTTTCCTGGTGCATTTAACAGCTATCCACTGATATTCATGCTAATATGAAAAGACACAAAATCTGTAAGTAGAATTAAAGGGCAAAATCCTGAAGATTTAGATGTTGTATGACACCTATTTTAACCAAGGAATGACTATACAGAGATGCTGGCTAGGACTGTTAGCCCACTGTGTATTTCTGCAGGAGGAACAATTAAGAAGCTGCAGGTATTGACAATAGGATGCTATTTTGTGTTATTTCACACTTTCACAACTGTTGTTGCATAATGATGTAACTAATTAACCTAAAGGAAGTGCTCACCATGAGCCAGGAATGTATACTCAAGTAATATTCAATGTATTAGATGAGTGACAAAACAAGATGGGGGGGGCAGGGGCGGGAACTGAATTTTTTTAAGGAAAGTTGATTTTTCAAGTAGCCTGTGATGAACTGGAATTCAGTGAGTGTTTGGAGAATGTGTGAAGGTTAACAAAATTGCTAGTATTTTTGTAGCCTGGGTAGCTTAGTTGATGCTCTGGCACCATGGCGTCATAGGACAGAGCTTAACTTTTCAGAGGTAAATTCTAGTCAATACTCATTGTCCCGCCATGCCCAGGATAACAAATAACATGCCAAGCAAATACAAGTGGTGTTGGTGAATATGTCATGGGCAGGCTATGGCATATTATTTTTCCATGTGTGTGGCGACAGCTTTTATGGCCTGGCAACAGATCTGCCTCTTTCAAGTATTTTATGTGAAACTTTATGAAGCCTCCAGCCATCAGGTGTTGCCAATATTGCAGGTGTGCACGGAGTCAGTGAGTGGCAAAACATTTCTTAATACCATGTGTGGTAACAGCTGAATGTGTGACAATTTTTCCTCCCCCTTTCCATTTAAAACAGAATGCTACAGATAGCTCCTCCAACTCCTCTCAGAAAAGGGAACAGCCTGTGCGAACTCTGGCTTCTCCTACATCCTGCGAACATCGAAGAATTTGCACTCGTGGACACCTTCACGACCATTACAGCTCTGACCACTACCATCTAGAACAAGTAAGGTTTCTTCCCAGTATTGCTACACGAAGGTCTGCGCCTGCCAGAGCTAAGAGTGGTGTTTGGTTTTCCTCTACGTCCTCTGCCTTCTGCTTTCTCTGTTTCCTTCTCAGTTAACTTTAAATGGCTTCCAGGGTTTTTTTTTAAATGGGAGGGATTACACTGGTGTTTAATGTTTTTTAGTGCACACAGGCCGCTGTAGGGCTGTGGCAGTTGTACTGAGTCCTGACCCAAAGGCTGAAACTCCGTAATGGATCACAATGAAGGGTGTACAAAGAAGGAAATATAGACCTGTTAAATATTGGCTTTTCACGAAACAAGGAGACAGTGATTGCCAGTAGCAGTGAGATTATTTATCTTTTCTCTCTCTTATCTCCAATCCTACTTCCACAGTCAGTACCACGATCCTACCGGCACGTCAACTTTCCAGATGATGATGAGGAGATAGTACGCATCAATCCTCGGGAAAAAATTTGGATGACTGGCTATGAGGATTATCGCCATGCCCCAGCACGAGGAAAGAACTTTGATCCTGATGACATGGACTCCTACGTACGTTTTGCGAAAAGCGAGGCCTCAAAACATGAATACACTTACCCTTATGTAGACAACTCGGACTTTGACCTGGGTGAAGATATCAAGGGTGCTGTGATAAAGACTCAACCTGTCAAATTCAAGCCCAGGCGGAAGGAAGATGGTGAGAGGTCGCGGTGCGTGTACTGCAGGGACATGTTCAACCACGAGGAGAACAAGCGGGGTCAATGCCAGGATGCTCCAGACCGCGTCAAGACTTGCATCCATCGAGTGAGCTGTATGTGGTGCGCAGACACTATGCTCTATCACTGTATGTCCGACCCAGAAGGAGACTATACAGATCCTTGCTCCTGTGACACCAGTGATGAAATGTTTTGCCTCCGGTGGATGGCCCTTATCGCCTTGTCTTTCATTGCTCCATGTATGTGCTGTTACTTGCCGCTTCGGGCTTGTTACCACTGTGGGGTCATGTGCAGGTGCTGTGGTGGAAAACACAAAGCTGCTGGATGACTACAGACGCATTCAAAGTGTTACGTTTTTCCTGTAGTTCAAGGAACACGTTGGTTTTGGAGCATTGAGATCACTCTTTTTGATGCAGCCACTGTGCCCTACAGCATCCGGAAGCCACCAGTTTGGATCACTTTACTTTGGGTCGTCTGGGGCTCACACTGCATTGATTTGCTCATCAACTGTTCTAACTAACTAACCTACAGCATAGACTTTTGTATTATTAATCTGTAATCAAAACAGACTTGTCTTGTACATGTTTGTTTGTTTGTTTGTTTCATTTAAAATGAGTTTGAGAGAAGAACTGCTTTAAATGGTGGTGGATTGTAGAACATCTCCAGGTTGTGTCTGTCTTGCCTCCGCTTGTGTGGTACCATCAGCGTGTTAGCAAGCTTTGGCATTTCTAGAAATGGGGCGGTGTAGTGAAATCTCACTTGGAAGATACTTTAACTTGCCGTCAAGTTATTGTGTGTGTATAGAAGGTGTGCTAGTAACAAACTTGTACCACAACACAGTATTTCTGTCACTGCTTTTCTTTGGGCTTTTTGTTCTGTTTTCCAAAGCTAAAATAGCCATCTAAACTGCAGTTTCTCTTCTAGAGTCCATTGTCATTTCCTTCAGCAAACACATTAAATTATTTCTCTGTTCGCAAAACTGTGAACAGAAAGTAAGGCTCAGTTACCATAGTCACATAACCATTGAGAATCTGGTAGTCCTCCTTACCTGTAATCATTTCAGACCACTACTTGAAAGGGAAACTTAAATTTTAGGGTTTTCTTTTTTCCCTAAATAACATTAGAAAAATAAAACTGTGTTTTCAGAGCTCTGCCCAAAAAGAAAGGGAACTTCTTCATTAGCCAGCAATTTAATGATCTGTGAATAAAACACTAAGGTTTCAGATGAGGAAGATTGTTGATATGCAAAGAAATACTAACAATGCAATGTCAAAAGCACTATTATGGCAATTCTGGGGAAATGCTGCATTAAGTGGTGGATTATATGGAAAATCGTGTTTGTTTGTTTTCTGTATACATGAGCATGAGAACATATGTGTCCACCGTAGAGACATTTAGCAATCTAAACAGGTATTTAAAAATCCAAAGCTGGGATTTTAAATACCACTTCCAGTTTGTGACCTGTCCTCCAGATACTTACACGTATCCCAGTGTCCTGCACATGCAGCCGGGCGTGTCTGTGAGTCCATGTGTAGGATGAAGCATGTAAGTCTTTGCAGGAGCCAGACCAAAGCATCTGCCTGGCTTTCCCCTTCCCCAGTTCACCACCCAGGTTTATCAAGTGGATGCATAAGGTGCATACAGCAGGATAATATTACTTTAATTTTATTTTTTTTTAATGTCATGTTGTCTTGTGTACAAGGCTTGTAATTAGCTTGGAAAAAGAGTATTTTTCTAATATATTACAAGGAATAGCCAAATAATTTTTATTAAAAAATAAAAAAAACTGATTTAGTGCAGTGAGCTCTAACTAGCATAGTACAATCCGAATACTTTGAGGCAGCTAGGGATTGGCTTGTCAAAGCTGGCACTGCTGTTCCTGCCATAATTTCTTTCTGCAGTAAATTGCCAGTGGGCGCATGTCCTTTCCCTCCCTCTATTGCACATTGACATCAGTCTTAAAAGAGAGGATTTTTTTTTTTTAATAATTAATTTGCCAAATAAATGTAAAAGGAACGCTTGCCATTCTTTCTTGGTGGAATGTCCCAACGGTTCCTCTGAGAGTTAATCACAGCTTTTTAGTCAACCATGAATTAAGTATGCAATGTGCTATTATACACTATAGAGTTGGGTAGGTTTAATTCATAGCAGTCACTGGGGATTTTTTCAGTTGGAGAAAAAAAAATGAATGAGTGTGGAAAAGGGATGGAGTGTTACAATCTGGGTGATGTGTCTGGGTTTGCTGAATGAATTATAAATATTTTGTGCCTAATAGCAGTTGACAAATCTCTCAATGGTGTCTAGAAAACATCAAGCCAGCCTCGTAAAAAAATAATTAATGAAACAACATTTTCCTTTTATTTCTATTTTCAAAAGTTGTTTCATGTAAACAAACATCTGTAAGATCTTCTCTCTATAAAGCACAACACTACAAAAAGATCTTACAGTTTTTTGTCCGATCTTAAAGAGCCCCTATTTATTTAAATAAAGTAGACATACTCCAAGCCTTTCTGTATGTCTGAAAATAAAAGGGTTTTTTTTTATGTCCCTCTTTTTTATTTTATTTTTTTCCCCTCTTTCTTCCTCCCTCTTCTCTTGGGTTTTTGTAATACTTGTAGATTTTGCTGCGTGCGTTATTTGGTTTGTGATGGCAGTGGTGTAAGGGCACAAGGATAGAAATGGGTGGTTTTTTGTAAATATTTCTCCTTAATTTCCACACTGCTGCTGAACAGTGTGTAGCGTTCTCCCAGTCAGCTTTGCAATACTGACATCAATCATTTGAGAGAAATTATTCAGATTTTATTTTTGTATCTGTGGTAACAAAAACATTAACCAAGGTTGGTTTTTTTTCCTGTTGTGGAAAGGTTTTGGGTTTTTGTTTTGTTTTTTTTTTCCAAGCTATTGCTCACGTTAACAAATTAAAGTGCCTGAAGCCTCATCATTATGTATCTATATACTAAAAGTTAAAACCCTGTTGTATTGATTTTTATAAGCCTTTTTACCTCTGTGTAAAAAAAAAAATATATATACAAGTGTATGATGTACATTTTAGTTCTTAACTTCTTTTTTTATTGTTTCTAATATGTATGATCAGTGTAGCTATTGCTTTAAAATGTACCATGTAAATATAAATACATCATATCAAAATGATGCTGTTTATTGTCAAAATGGTGCTGTTTATTGTTATTCAAATGCCTGAGGGGTATATGGAACGGGGCCATCTCTGGAACCACCTCGGGATTTCTGAGGAAAAAAACTGTTTTATTTCACATTTTTGGGTGTTAAAGGGTGCTAGCCTTGGGCACGAGCTGTTCTCACACAGACACTGTTGGGAGGACGAGGACAGGTGTTTTTCAGATGTTTTGCACATTTGACAAGAGGACATGGCCTGGTGGCACAGCACACCAGTAGGCCTTGGTGGCTATGGCAGCAGCTGAGGTTCCATCCTGTTCTCCTTGCTCTTGTTACCAAGTCCTCATGGCAAATGCTGCTTAGGGCTTAGGGTAAATATGCTGCAGAGCTACTTTTATTATAATTTGCTTCACACAGGCAGAGCTGCTCCAAGGAGAAGGGGAGAGCAGAGAAAGGCAGCAGACATGGCTGCTGAGCAAGGGCCACCTCAGTTCCTGAAGACACATGGAGCAGGTTGGCAGCTGCTGGTGAGGAGAGGTGCCTGGGGTGCCCGGCACTGCCATCTCTACTCAGAGAAGTTTTACATGGGAAATGGAAGGAGAATAACCCAGATAAAATGGACACCAGACCACTGCCAATCAACTGAGGAAATTGGAGGGGAAAACAGTGAGTGTATCTGAATTTTTATAATTATTTCCAACAGGAGTTGGAGGCCAACACGGACCACATCTGCAGAACCCAGGTTTATTTTTCCATAGGTAAGTAGTAACACAGCCAAGCTGTTGTTCGTTTTTTGTGTTCTGCTGCTTGTTTTGCTGATGAACAATGAAGCTGCCTGGAGCAGTTTGTAAGAGAGGAGGTAAAAAGCACACTTTTTATTGGTTTCTATTTGTATTTACATATTCCTAGAAACATGCTCGTACATGAGCATTACATGCTCATATAAACATAAATTTCTGTGTGCATTTATTAGACAATTGTATGTATGTTATGTATTCCTAAAAAAGACTTGCAGCCATCGTGACATTGAGTGTGGGTCAAATGCTGTGTTCAGGACTCACTGCACACAAAATAATCTGGTCTGTGTTGGTGTTTGGCTCCATCCACAGCAGAACTGCAAAGTGACTCCACCAGCTGGTTGCTCACAGTCCATCATGCTCCCTTGACTAATTATGGCAAGAGGACTCCAACCCTCTTCCCTGGTCCTTTGGATTTGACTTGTCCCACAAAATGCCTGGCTAAGCCACACTTATTGCAGCCTGCAATGTCCTCCTGCTTTCATCCATCAATCAAAGGTGTTGCTTATGCCTTGAGATTTCTAAAAAATCAGAAATGGTACATTTGGAATCCTGGGCCCATGGAAAATGAAGATACCACCAAGATAAAGGCACCATGAATGCCAACCAACCTGGAACAGGTCCTCTTGATAGGACAGAATCACAGAGACAGTTGGAGAGGTTGCCAATATTGTAAGCTTGCAACCATATAAAACAAAATGGAATGTTCTATTGTTTTTAAAATATCTATTTCACTAGTAAACAAAAAACCAAATTACACTTCAGAATAATGTCCTCTCACCCAGGCTGTTCTAGGCACTAACAAATGCAGCTTGTTATAGTATAGCAGAGACTTGGACAAATGCTTGCAATTTAAATAGGCAAAACAGACTTATCCCTGTTGTGAAAACAACTAAGTCCAAGAGTTTGAATGACTTGTATATAGTCGTATGGGGATTTTGTGGCACAGTCTGGCCTGGAATACCCTGAGTTCACCCTTAACTTAGTTCAAAGGTCATTTCTCTTGGCATTCTAAAGATTAATTGGGAAGTTTGGGCTTTGGCAGGAGTTTTGGCAGGAGCTTTGCTGCATGAGCACAAAGTAAACCATCAGTAAGGGAGGGGTGTAAATCTCCTTTCCCTGCTAATTCCACTTAGAAATGCAAATGTGAAGTAGCTGTCCGCAGGCCTGGAAACAAGGTACTGTTGCATGTGTTCTTAGTGTTTTATCACAGACAGAACTTGCCTTCTCGTACAAAAGAAATGCAGCCTTTTGAGAGCAACAAGGAAACACTTTTCTTTCTTCAGCACACGATGCTAGGTGAGTTAACATCCTTTTAACACCTTGTCCTTTTCAAGGATGTTCAGCCTTGTGGTATTTTCTTAACATTTTGAACTAGGCAATTAAATTCCTTAGAATCTTGGTGACATATGTGGAAATAAATAGAAAAATGTTTGGCTTCCACCCACAGACAAGATATTTAAATGGTGGAAAGTATGTGTGTATTTTTGGGGTGGTATACTTAGATCCCCACAAATATTTTTAGTTGCTTCCCTGCACTCATGCGCAACCATCCCATGCCATTCATCTCATTCCCCCATTCCCCACTTGTAAATTCATTTAGGAAGAGTTGACAGACTTTTGCTGAGCTTCTGCTGGATTCCAAGCCTGCTGCCTAACATCTTGGGAGAGGGGATCTCAGCAGTGCTCTGGGCGGTTATGAAGAGGAAGGTTTGTGAGGACTGTAACACACCTCATCCCATCTCTCTGCATAAGCAATCACAGCCCCGTGCTCTGAGGTGGCAGGGAAAGTAAAAAGTCATTTTGAGACTTAATATAATCCATGTAATCACCTAAGGAGTCAATGATGTTAGGAGTAAGTATCATTGCATAGGGGAGCTAGAATTAATGCTTACTTTGGGGTGGCTAAAGCATTGCCAAGTCATACACAGCCTCAGACTTAATTCTTATCTAGATTACTTAATTATTATTAATTATGTAGAAAATTTCATATGAACTGGCATTCCCTTTTTTTTTTTTTTTTTAATTTTCTAAGGTTGTGTCAGGATGTGCTGCAGAAGTGGCCAACATCTTTTTTAAGGCAGCTGACAGGATTACTATCAGGCTCACTGCTCTGAGCAAGCACTTTGTTGATTTTCACACTCTTAATTTCTCCAATTCAGTGATGTGCCAGTGTTGTGTTGTCTTATTAACTGACAGAGCTCTTGATGTGACATTTCGGTTTTAGAAAAGAACAGGAATAGGGAACTTGTCAGTAAAATGAGAGCCTTGAAGTATTAAGTCTGATATGTTTCCAAATGTACCCTATCTTCAAATGTGAGATTTCCAGTATGCAGATTATATTTAGCTCCAAGCTGACTCAGAAACTAAAAGCTCAGACACTTCTAAAATTTGAAGCATTACCATCCTTGTGCCCTGGAGAGACATTTCCAACTTTAAAAGCCCAATTCCAGAACTACTGAACTCAAGTGATTTCACTTTAAAAGTGCTTACTCTTTACAACTTCCTGAGAACAATGATAAAAGCCAAGTTACAAAGTATAACTTTCAACCACATTTTGCAAAAGTCCTGGCCGCAACTTAAAGCAGAGAGTTTTGGTGTGGGCAGCCAAAAGAAGCAGTACTCTGCTGGTTTTGTTCAGGAGTCTGAACAATGCAAAATAATTTTGTTTTAGGAAACTCTGAACAGCTGAAAAAAAAAAAAACAAACCAGAATGGAAGCTAGCACTGAATGCACATGTAAGACATATGATTCATCCTAGATATGAACTTTGGGGGTTTTTTGAGAGAGTCCTAAAATGAAGGTCCCAGTGTCACAGTAATGTATGAGTGTGGGGCCTGATCTTCAAGCTGAAGTACCCCCAGCATTTTCCATGTATTCCAGTCAGGAAGGGCTGATGGTCTGTGCCTCTGAGAGGAGCGCTCAGACCTACACTGAGGTTCAGGCTGCCAAACTGGAAATGTATATACACATAATACATACAGATACATCCTTTTGGAGCAGGAATCTGAAATTACCAACATGAGCTGAAACCCCAAGTGATAGTTACCCTTTAAATAACTAAATAAACAGGTGAAACTCCAGCTGTGTGGCTGACCCGAGTGGTTTGGCAACAATGAATGGGGTTTTCTGTGCAGTGACCCCAACTCTTGGGGATCACTGCAGGATTTCGCAGTTCACTTAGTGAACAGACCTCAATGAACATCCTCATCTTGAGGAAAACCCCAGAACCCTGTTAAGTGGTTGAGCCAGCCACAGAAATGAGAAGGCTTCCAAAGTAGAAAGCAAAATAGCTATAGGATGAAGCAGAGAGATATATTCTGCTCAAAAGAGTTTTCTGCTTTGCTGTGGCTTGAGAGTCATGTGCTAGACTGTCAGTGACGCTGTTTCTTTGGGGCCAGTGACTGGGCTTTGGGCATTTTGGCAAGCAGGAAAGCCTGTGCGTTCATTCATCTGTCTGAAATAGAGAGGTTTGTGGCAAGCCATTTGGCCAGAGCAAGGCAGCCTTTGCAATGATGCCAGTTCCACAGTTTAAATACAGTTTCTGCCAGAGGGCTGAGACACAGTTTGTACTTCCACGTGTGGCTAGAAGTGCCACAGGCCTGGAGCAGGGTGCAGTGTGAGCAAAGTCCTCACACTTACCCCTGTTTTTGCAGAGGGATCTGAAGAGCTACATTGTGCCAGAGAGGTTGCAAGAAGTACCACATACATTTAACTTCAAAACTCTAGGAATGATCACCAATGCAACGCTTTGTGCTGCATTTGTACTTCCCTAGACTTCGAACAAATGGACTCCTTCCAGCAACAGGTAGGAGATGAGTGAAGACTGTTCTCCAGTTCCCTGAGGTAAAACCCCAATTCCACTTAAGTCAGCGGCAAAAGCCCCATACATTAAAGTGAAGCCAAAATTTGTCTCCTTGGTTCTGCAGGATTTGAATGCCAGCATCTCAAGGTTTGGTGCAAAAAGTACATTCTCCACTGGCAACTCTCAGTGGTGAATTTCCCATGGTCTTCTTGTTCAGCCTGGAGGAGACTGAGGGGAGACCTCACAGCAGCCCACAGCTTCCTCAATAGGGGAAACAGAGGGGCAGCACCCTGTCTTCTCTCTAGTGACCAGTGACAAGACCCTAGGGAATGGCATGAAGCTGTGCTAGGAGGGGTTTAGGCTGGGTATTAGGAGAAGATTCTTCACTCAGATGGTGGTTGAGCACTGGAACAGGCTCCCCAGGGAAGTGGTCACAGCACCAAGCCTGACAGAGTTCAAGAAGCATTTGGACAATGCTTTCAGGCACATGGTGTGACTCTTGGGGTGTCCAGTGCAGGGCCAGGAGTTGAACTCTATGGTCCTTGTAGGTCCCTTCTAACAGGATATTCTGTGATTCTCTGTCCCCCATTCTCCTCAGGGACACTAGATTCAGATACAATGTAAGTCCATAAAAAGGGATTTCTTACCCTACACAGTGCACCAGTTCTCCAACTCTGTCTTTAAATGCTCATTATAAATGGAAGCCACATTCTGCTCCTGCAAAGGAGCAAGAGAGTCCTGCTGACAGCTGAGAAAGAGTTTTGTGGGACCTTAGGATGACTAGTTTTAGCACCTTAACTTGTCACCTTTTTTTTCTCCTGTGTCCAATTACCAGAACATTTAATTTACTTGATTTCATTTATTTCGATCTTCATGAACCAACTTGGAAAAGAAAAAGATGTAGCCAAAAGGAGTAAGCAGTTCTGACTTAAGGAGTGACAAATTGACAGGGATTTCCCTCAGCCATCTTTCACTTATTTTTGACAGGGTTTTGAGCTGGCAGCAATCCTTTCTGATATGAGTTTGAAATTCCAATCTAAGATTAAAAAAACAATCTGAAAGGGTGCCTGTGTACTCATATTCATATCAAAAAGGTCCTGAAATAAAGAAGCACCTCTGAAACGACTGTGTTTTCAAACCCACTCGCATACATAACATTTTAAGAGCTGTCACCATCAGAGCACATTTTATGGCCAGTTCCTGAAGGAAGTGGTTGTAAATATGTGGCACAAAGAACAGCGAATCCAGGTGCTCAGCAGAGAGCTTTTGAACTTAAAGCAAATGCATGATACTTTTTTTCTAACCAGAACAACTGCTGTTTGTGACCATCTGAACTCTGAGCTACAAGAAAATGTCTTTGGGGTTTGTCAGGCTGATATCCTGTCTCTAACCACAGCCTGTACCAGATACTTCAAAGGGAGAGAATACAAGAAACTCTGTATTGGAATCATCTGCTAGCACAGGAAATTTCTTCCCAACATCAGACAATTTGTCATTGACTTATCCCCTCAAACAGGAAAGTTTATGTGCCTCTTAAAAACAGAATCCAATTGAAAATAATAATGATGTGAGTTTATTCATTAAACCTAATAAATTTTTATTTAACATGTACTTGATTTCCCTAAAAAAACATAACAACCCTTCTGCCATTTTCTCTGGTGGTTTTTCTAGTGCTTAAGTGGTAGTTTGAGGGGGGTTTCCAGCCATTTTTTTATACAGCTAGCCCTGCAAATGTGATGCTGCTACAGCCCTATAGCAGCCATTTTGCAAATGCCAGTGTCTCCTCCTCCAGATCCTCCTGGCAAGAGTTTTTAATTCTCTTTTATGGATCCTATAACCACAATTTTCTTATTGTTGGGATGATATTGTGTTGTTATTGTTGTACAGTTTCTCTGAAGCCTCCTGTTTATCAAAATATCCAAAACAGACTGAAGGTATGAGGCTGGTAGTGAAAAGACAGCAAATTTACTGGTTCATTTATTTGTCAGATTGCTGACGTTGAGCTGGATTTCCAATATTTGTTTTCTGGAACTCAGACACTTTGCAAAGCAGATGTGGTGTAGCTGTGAATGTAAACTAGTATGAACTGGGTGTCTGAGGTGTAAAGTCCATATTTTGGCTCATAAGTACAATTTGCTTTGCTCTGAAAGGATTTGAATGTCTTAATTTTTTACTGAAACCCGTATGTTTGGTAGATGGAAAAAACTTCCCCCACTGAGGTCAATGGCAAACTTCCCACTGACTTCAGTAAAGTATAATCAACCCCAAAATACAGAGTTAGGACTCTAATTATTGGCAGCTATTTTTCTAACACAGAGAATAATGCCAGAATGCCCCTCTGTATTTTATTTCTTTGTGCGAAATTCTTCTAGGCACTTTCCCATACTCTATAATGAAATACAGGAAAGTTCTGTAGCTTAAGTTGCCATCACAATCTATTTAAGGGTCATTTATTTAGTCTTAGTCACAAGGAACACAAGGGAAAGAGCTACTTTGCTTAAAACAAGGCCTGACCAGGTGAGTAGTTCAGCCAAATGACAGAAACTTAGTGGTTCTAATGCAGAAACAAGCTGTTTGATGTTTGGATCCTAATTTGAGGCTTCTAAATTGATTGGTTTGTGATTTTTAATTGCTTCAACAGATGAGCAGCATCTCTGGAAATCAGGCCACAAATCACTTTAAATAGTAGGTATGCTGTTTTCTAAGATGTGGATCCTAAGGCTCTGCGCCTCATTGAATTTAATCACAGCTTGGAGTAAAAAGATACACACAAATTCTTCCTTGGTTTGATTTCTAACAGATTTGTATTTGCAACATTAATCTTATGCATGTAATGGTCTTCTCCTGTAATGGTTCTTGAGCCACATGTCCAGAGAAAACCAAACTGAGGTTTCAAAGCCATTAATTTCCTACAGACAGGCCTCATAAAAATAGGCAGCTGGGTAAAAACAGAATGTTGTCAGTTCTCTTTCTGAGCTCATCCCTGAGTAGACATCGGGAAAACAGTGTGGGGAAACCCTTTTAATGAATGCCTTACCCTTGGATAAACTCAGCTGGCAGTCATGCCCTGCTGGACACTAAACAGTCATCCCACAAGAGCAGCTTTGCTTTCACACCTCTCTCTTAAACAGCCAGTCATGCTCAGACACATCCTTAGGAAACCAAGCCCTGTTTATTTCATCGCTTGTGGAATACTTGTTTTAACATAACCAGTGATATCTAGTAGGGAAGTGACATGTTTTCCCAATCAGGGCAAAGACAGGTGGTAAGTAATGCATTTGTGTTTTTCAGTCTACCTCTGGCTGCTAAAGGGTCTGCTTCACAATTTGTTAATTCAGCTGAGTGTTGGCTGCATCTCTGAAGGGCTGCAGGTGGATGATTTTCTTTTGTTGTTGTCAGACTGAAGTCTGCTTTCACTGTTTTTCTATCACTTTCTTATGCATCAATGTAAGTATCTTTCCATCTATGAAATTAAATTATTTTAGCTGGAAAGTTGGTAAATCCAAAAGATTTCTGTGGGCTTCTGCTTGTCTGATGAGAGACATTCCTGGGCTCCAAAGGCTTAAAATGTTTGGGTCTTGCTAATAACAATCCAAAAGGGAATAGTCCAGCTGACTGAATGTAGGTCAGACTTAATCAATTAACACACTGAGATAACGACATACCAGCTTATGGAGCCTCCTAAATATAATCACATGTCAAGAAGGCCACTGGCTACTGGAGAAATTATGGCTTCACAGGTTAAATAGCACAGAACTGCCAATATTTAGTTCTGGGATTTCCAGAAAGCCACACTGAGATAGAGAGCAACAGCAATTTCTGAAGAAATGTGCATCTTTCTCTACTAATACTTACCTCTACCTAAACCATGGCTCAGAGGATGCTGACACCAGAAATTTATTTCCACTGCCATCCTTTATAGCTGATGGTTGCAAACTGATACCTGTTGGAGCTGTTCAGTCCAATGGAATTGTTCCTACATCCATCTTTGCAGAGCGTACGAAAACTTTACTTACTTTGAATGTTTCGGAACTATGTGCCTCCATGTTGTTCAAGCTCTTGTGAGCTGAAGTTTTGCACAACAGCGGGCCTCAAAATGTCAAAGGGAGCCCCCTTTCATGTAGAAGATGAAAGCCACATTGTCTTGGCTGAATTCCAGCCTCTGTCCTTGTATGTTTGAGTGGATGATGGAGGATTGGTGTGGTAGCTCCTGAACCAGGTGCCCTTTTACACTCAGTAAAGCTGAGTTGATTTGCCTTGATTTTGCTGTGGGCTAAATTGTGTACACAGGGGTTACAGTAAACTCTTAATTGGTGGCTGCTTGATGTGTGTGTGAGCCCTTAGTTCACCCATCGGTACAATGAGGGCAAAAGAGGGATCCCTTCCTTTTTGACCCTTTTGTCTAATCTGGTTTGATTGCAAGATCTTCTAGGCAGAGAGTGCTACCACATGGTTGCACACAGTCTGCTGGGCTGGGGACTGCCTTCAGCAGTTATTCTCACGTGAATAAAAGACAACCAGCTGAGTGATCCGAGTCATCTATCAAATAACCCACATCTCCGCCCTTGTGCAGCTCCTCCATATTAATCCTGAGGTTAATTAGAAGTCTCTAAATAATGGTGGGGTTAGGGTGATTTTGGTTGAGTGCTGAAAATTCGTGTAAACACACAAGCTCCCTGTGCTGTTCCTCCAAGCTTGAGGTTTTGCATCGTGTCTGGCTGCTCCCCAGAAGACCAGGACTAGGTTTCTAGCTGTTCTGTGGAGGCTATGCCAAACTACAGGTTTAAATATTCATTGCATTCTTCACATGCCAAATCATCTAAGTTGGAAAGCAGGAGTCTAAGATTTTGCAAAACTGCTCTTGCACATAAAGACCGTTAAAAATTCATCGTGACAGGGAAAAAACAACAACATTGCAGTAGTAGGGAACTTTCTGTTGACTTGGCTAATGCTGTGTGGAGCTAAGTTAGAGCTAACCCACATTAATCCACTTAAATGGAAGGGTGAGCCTGATCCAGTAAAAGCAATAAATCCTCTTTAGAGCTGACCAGCTCCAGTTGCACTATAGGAGAATCAGGCTGAATAGCAAACACTTGGCAGGAGGTAACTGGATGGGGCCTGAATTTCCAATGCACCAGGTAATTTAACCCACAGCATCCCCTTTCCCCTATATGTGCAAACTGGTTGTGGTTAGGACCACATCCCGAAGTTCTTGGCATCAGAGGTGGAATGATAGATTGCAGGATGGGATAACTCCCTCCCAGTACAGAGCTGGAAAGGTTGAAGCATCTCTCTGTCATCACAGGGAGTGCGTGTCTGAGGTGCTTGTGCTGGCAGACTTATTATCCCAGTCAGCTCCAGCAAAAGGGGTGGGATGCAGGGAGCTGAGATGGACAGACAAATGCCTGCCCTGAACCTGGTGAGGCTCTGCCTTGCCTTGGAGGCAGCCTGCAGATGTTAGGTGAGATGGGCCAGCTGCTGCTGCTGCCGTCTTGCTATGGCTGCGGTACTAACTGGGTCACTGTTAAACCACAGAATTACATCTGAAGCCGAACTGGCTCAGGAGCAAGTGGACCTTCCTGCCTGGCAAGTGCCTGTTACTTTCAGAGAATAATTTTCTCGAGGCTGTCCCAATACATGGAACTAAATCCAGACTGGGTGAATATCTCTGTTTCCTTATTCCTCTGAGAAACTAAGCCTGAATTTAAAAGGCTGTTTAACACTTTGAAGCCACCCACATTTCTGTCTTTGCCTCCCACGCAAGCTCCAAGGAACTGACTCATTCCCACCGTATTTTCAGCTACGCGTAGATCCTGCTCACAGCCTGGGAAGTTCCCCGTTCAGCCAAGCAAATCAAGCACACATTGTGACTTGAGTTAGATGAGCTTGAAAGGGTTTTTGCGACAGCGATTAACAGTCAACAGTGTCTGAAGACATCTGGCCTGCCTTTTAAAGTCGAGTAGGAGCCATACCCTTTAGTTAGCTGCATAATTTATGCCTTATCTGCTGTTCTCTATTCATTACGATTCTTTATGTTAAATAGGTGTTCGTGAAAATAAATGACACTGTCATCTGCTGTTAAACCGAAAGAGGTCTGCTCACCATTCACCTCTGCTCTCCCCTTCTACGTGGCAAACTCATGTTGCCTCTCTCCCCATGGGGATGGTGCTTGGGGTTTTGCAGTGCTTTGAAGGGTGTGAGTGATTCATACAGCTCTAGGTGGTTTGTAACTCAGGAAAGCTTGTTTGCAAGGGGAGAGCTCCGTCTCCAGCCAATCTGGTGAGCTCAAGTGCTCTTTCCTGTTTGGACTGGAGTACTGACATCCCTGGATTTCTAGTTCACTAATTCTTTCACTGCTGTGGAGAACAACTCACTTCTTGCTGACATCACGCTGTCTTCCCGCTATGCCGAATCCACTGCAAGTCTTTAAAGCTTCATGTTATGCCTGAACAATTACACCCACGTTTTGACTGGGAAACAGAGACAAATGAAGGCAGTTAGAAGGAGGACGTAGGAGCCTTGCCTTCTGTTTTCCTGTTCTTCACACTGGGTTCATTACTGCCATCTTTCCCCCAGCCTAGTAGCAAATTTTCAGCGCATTTATTGGAGCTACCACTCTGTGACTTTTCCCTCCTTCTCTGTTGAAAATATCCCTGGTCTGTTTGGGCTCCAGATCACACTGCATGTACATCACAGTCTTAAAACATTTGCGGGCTTGTGAGCATAATCCTACTCACTACATTGTAATAGAAGAGAGGGGGAGTAAATGTCTTTTGCAGTACAAAGGAATTGTCAACAAAATCAGAGAAGAACAGGAGAAATATCCAAAGGCACGCTCCATTTTCAGCTTGTTGCATTTGGTTTGGTTCATGCAACTCACTGAGTGTAAACAGACCCCCAGCCCCCTACAAAAATCCGGGGCAAAGGCCTGGCTCTTGTCTTCACTATTAGCTAATGAAGTCAGGAATTTACCTCTGTCACCACCTGGGAATTGAATAATAAACCCCAGTTCCTGAATCCTACTGGCACTCGGCTGAGTTCCATCAGCTTCTGAGGAGCTTTTTGGACTGCAAAGGCCTGACCTGCTCACAGTGGCTAATATGAGCTGAGACATGAATAAACAATAAAGGAGATAAAGGAGAGGCTGGGTTGAAAGCAACAGCTGTTTCCTATGGACTCCTGAATAAACTCTGGCTCCTCTTGTTGATGGGCTGGAATCAGCTGCTCTGGCAACTGCATTCTGATATCAGAGCAGAGTGGTGTTTGTTTACCACTAAACAGAAAGGGTCAGCTCAGGAAGATGTAAGAACTAAAAACTGTCTATTTTTAAATGTACTTATTTCAGGTATTTCCCAGACTTTTAGCTGTGCTTTCTCACTTCAGCTGTGGCTCTGGCAGCAGAATTACACCCAGACTTGCATGTGCAGTTCATATATAGCAAAAAGAAAAGTCCTTGGCCTGAGATAGCCTTTTGCTGACTCCAGATGTGCTCCTCTGCCATAAAACATTTCAGAGGCCCGATGCTACATTACATAAGCCACTCAGTGATTTTAACATTGATTTCAACAGAAGGAGTGACTCTTCTCTGTGTAACTAAGCAAAAGGTTTGTCTTGAGCCTGTTGCTATAATGAATTTCTAAAGCTAGGCTTGTGGGAATGACTCCATCAGCAAAGCACGAGCCTCTGTTCTGCTCTACCCCCAAGAGTGCACATGAAGATTTAGGCATTTACTCCTGATTTCCACCAGTGGAGCAGAGAGATGACCTTGGCCAGGAGAGGTGGATTTTCCTTGTACTTCTCTTGTGTAAATTTATTCCATTTGTGTGGAAATCAAGCATTTTTCTTTTATAGAGAGGCAGAGAGTTCGTTTATCTCAACAGTACAGCAAGAGGAAATTCTAGTATCATGATCCAGGAAACAGATAAATGCAATATATCTTAATGCAACAATGCCCTTTTCAGTTTACTACTACCAAGTTGCTATATCTGAAAATCCTTTTTCAGTCTATTCACTCAATTAATCTCTGAGTTTGCTGAGGGCCTGGTCAGTTTTGTTTACATGCATACTACTTATTCCAAATTGGCCACTCCCTATCCTCCCCCTCTGTCTCCCAGCTGCAGAAGGGTAAAAAACTGACACTGCAGAGACCTTCCCCACAAAAAAATAAAGATCTTGTAGGGAGCCAGAGTTTGAAGTAGTCTAATTTTTAAATTTTTCCTCTTCTTTAATTTTTGTTAATAATACTGTGTGTATAGCTTCTTTTAATACACGAATAAGCAAAAACTGGAGTGGGTCTTCTGGTGCATCTTCCTTTTCAGTATGAGGCACTTTGATCCAGCTGCAATTGGAATTGAGGGCAGCTGGGTCTAGTGGGCTGTGCTGTGGCCCAGGAAAGCCAAAATGAGTTTGCAATGAGTTTGTGCCTCTTTGGAGTGATTGTAGAGTACCTGGGCTGCTGACAAACCAGCCACCTTAGGAGAACAGAACATACCAACCTCATTTCAGTGAACAGTGAAATGGAGCTGTGATTGCATCTGCTACATCCAGGTTATCTGTATTTTCCTTTTTTTTATAAGAAGGAGGGTGAATAAAATCTCTGGAAAAGTAAAACCTAAGGGTAATAAAGCCCTAAAAATTCTGATATTAGTATATTTGAAATGGATATACACCTTGCCTTAGAGCAAATCTAAATATGTACGTATATAGAAGTACAAAACTGCTAAATTTCTAACGTGGTTTCAGAAGACAATAACTTTGTTTTAAAGTTTAATATTAGTTAGAACTCAAGTCAGCCCCTCCAACGTTTCCTTTTTAATTTCTCTCTTCTGTTTTTCACCAAGTCTTGCCCATCTCAACTGCTTTCCTAAGGCTCTTTTTTGTTTATCCTACACAATTTCCTTCCTTCCTTCAAGTCCAGATCCCCTTGCTCCCCAGGGAGTCCCTGTGATAGCTAGGCACTAATCATGTACTTCAACCCCAGAAGCACAGATAGAGGCTTCCTCCCCCTGCATCCAGTCAAAGGAGGATGTAAGGCATAATGGTAATCTTAAACAACACTGCTATTCATTGTTTGGGAGATCTGGGAAATATCCTTGAATTCAGCTTGCTAAATTAGCTGGTTCTTGGGTAACCCACAGCTGCTGTGTATCTGTCCCATTACATTTTACAAAAATGCAGCAGTTCTCATTACATATGATATTCTCTCAACATATGGACCTTCACTAGTTTATGTCTCTGTGTAGCTCTGTTGCCATGAATGTACACACAGAAACATTTTCTTTTGTACTTAAAAAAACCCCAAACAACCAAGCCAACGATTCTTGAAAATAGATTAAAGACAGGCATTTACAATTACTCAGATGGAGCAAAGATGTTAGAGAGCCTCATAATACAGCCTCTGTAAGGAGCCAATACTTAGATTAAAACGTTGCTTCTGGCAGTAAAAGTGTAACTACTAGTGGTTTTAAAGCTTCATCCTGCCTGCTGTACACGTGAGTATCTCCCTTGAAGTTGGCAGGCATCATCTTGGGCTTGCAGATATTGAAAGTCAGATGGACCATCAGGGTAAGGTGATGCTTAACTGTCTATATGAGACAATGACATGGGTTTAGGACTTTGTCTTGTGTGTTTGCTCCTTCACGGAGATTCACAGAGGAATTCACTTTGAAAGAAAATGTGTTCCTGGTGTTAGTGGATTTACACTCCCTACCCTTTAATAACTTCCCCACATGAGCAGGGAATTTGAGCAAAGATTGGGGAGGAAGATTTCTGTGTCTCCTCCCTTTTTTCTAGGCTTTGCCCCTCAAAACAGAGCCATGTTTTTGATGAAAAACCAAACTAACATCCTTACAGTGCTCCCATATGTGTGACATAGCTGGTTCCAATAGGCAGTACTTTAAAAATGTAATGCTAAAACAAGTGAAAATTTTCCTTGGACCCCTGAAGCACTGTTCTTATCCCATCTTATCCCATCCAGTGCTTACTTCATTGACCTCAGAGTGGGGCCAGGGATGAACATCTGCTGTACTCTAAACCTTGGGAGAAATGCCACACGTTTGTACACGGTCTGCTGTCACCTCACCCAAAACAAGGGGGAGACACCACGTCCTCTGTAGTGCATCCTTGGGCTATGCTTGGTTGCTTGGCCATCAAGGGCCACCATAGTTGTCTGTCACAGTTGTCTTGACTGTGTAACTATGGTTAGTCAGCTAGAGGTCTCCATCTCATTGCCATCCCTCCCTCCTTCCCTGGTCATCGCTGTTGTCCCATTTCCCTCTATCTCTTTCCCATTCTGTATGGTTTTCTTTGTTTGATTTTCCTTATTTTGTTTCTGTCTTGCCGTGAGCTGATGCTTTGACTCACTGCTGTAAATTTGGTTTACTAGATATCCATCATTTTTTGGGATATTGCCTTCTTAATCCTGTTTGCTCCAAGAATGTGATTTTGGGGTTTCCAATTAATCATACTCAAAATTAAAGACGCGTCATTCCTTTTTACATCTCTTTACTCCTTTTATAACTAAACATGTCCCCTCAAACATATCCACCTACATACATGGACAGCCTGATTTACTTCTTTATCTGAGGCTTCCTGCAATGCACATTTATATCCAATACCTGCTCAGGGCTCTGGAGCTGCAGGAGGGGAGGATCATCGCCCTCCCACAGGAGCTACAGAGCAGTTGGAGGTCTGAATCTATGCAAGGATGTGGCTTTCCTGCAGCCTGGGGGAGCTGCCAGTTCTGGGGGCCATCAGGTACCTCTTCCATTCTGATGCATGTTGGGGGGGTGTGCAGTGGATCCTCAGGAGCTGCTCAGGTGTGGGCAAGGAGCTGCCAAACCCTGGAAAATTTGAGATGCTGAGGACCCTGCTGTGGCCTCTTGAATCCAGCCAGGTGTTTCATCCTGGAGGTTTTAAGGAGGTGTCTCCTCCCCATCAGGATGCACAGGCAGGAGCTCTTTGCAAGAGAGGCCCTTCTCATGGGATAGAGGAAGAGGGTTTGGGTTTCCTTTCAGTGGCCTCTAAATCATTTGTCCAGAGTGCAGAGCTGTCTCTTCCTGGAGGTATTTAGGCTCATTCCTTTAGAAGTCATCTATGATTGTGTTAGTATTTGTGCATAAATGAATATTAATGGTAAATGTGGTCTGACTACTGGCCCCATTTCCTCCCACAGCTGTTTTTGTGAGAGACCTGATCCAAAAACATCTTGTGCACACATCTTCCAGCCTGGCTCCGCAGGCGAGCTTGATGGAGAATGCTTTGCTGGTAGGGCCTGTTGTGGTTTAGGCATGGACACAGCACATAGCTGCTCAGTGCTGTCAGGGTCTCAACAGATCTGCATTCGCCTCGCAGCAGACTTTTAGGTAGGGAGGGAACTTGTGTTTTAACTGGAAAAAGGCTTATGTGCCAAAGGCCTCCTGTTATAGGGGAGGTTACAACTGAGCAGAGGCTTGGAGGGGCTTAGCACCAGACTTGGCTGGTCCTGCTCGCAAGAAAAGCCCACCCACAGCCTAGGTGGGACCAGCACCTGAAATCAAGTATTGAAGAGCCTGGATTATGGAACTTTTATTTTATTTGGATACAATTCTGAGGAGCTCTACATTTTGTGTGTGTGTGTGTGGATTTATCTCAAAGATATTGCTGGGACTGGGACTGGGATTCCTGTAGAAAAAACAGTCCTAGTGACAACAGGTTCTGAGAAAAAATACTCCAAATGCCTTTTATTTTTTAATAATTAAATGAGGATACCCTTACAGATTCAGATTTATTTAAGTAGGGAAAGGGATTTGCTGTGTGAGTCACATATCCAAATTACTGGTAGTCATTTTTTGATGCAAAACCCTCCCAACAGCCCGTGAATGATCTGCAATGGATGTGTGTGCTTGGAAACTCTTGAGCAAGTGATTTTGGCCTCAAACACTTGAAAAGTTTGTCTGCACACAATGTACAGGCTGACCACCTCTATTGAGAAGAGGCCTAAGTCAGAGTATACAGCTGACAGCAAAAAGGTTCCCATTGCCCGAAATTAGTCACAAATAACTTGCCTAGCTCTTGGCTTTAATCACATGATCCAAGTACAACTTAATCCCATCAATATGAAGTAAGTGTTCCCACCTTTGGTTATTTTCGTGGTGTGAAAGGCTGCTCACAGCCTCATGCCCAGCAGTGAGTCTGTGTTTTGTGTTTCTGCTTCAAAAGAGGAAGGGGGACACAGGAAGACTGGTTGGGGAAACACACAGCTTGAAAACCTTTCTTTCGGCCTCAAGTGGGAGCAGAGAAGCCCACAGAGATACTGTCACAGATCCAAGCAGGCTGGGGTTAAATGGTTTCCTCAGCTTTTCTGCCTAAATCAATTTGAATATTCTTGGCAAGCTCTGTTACTATGCATGGTGGGCAGCTGTGATTCAAGCAGGGAATTTTTTTCCCCTTTCTAGTGTCCCAGTCTTCCTGTCTTGTGCAGATGTGATCCTTTCCCTCTGTCTGCCTAACAGCTAATTATTTTACCAGATGAGCCAATAGTCTGAAGAAAACAGGCCATGCATATTCTTGAAAGCAACAACTGTGTTATAATGTCAGGGGGGATGGGTAATTAAAAAAATAAGGACTCACTTCCTTCTGACCCACTCCACTCCTTAGGAAAACTTCCAGAAATAGCAAGTGTTCTGATTTACAAGGGAACAACCTACCTCCCAAGTTAGTATCTCCCACCTTTAGTAGCAGAAAGTTGCACTATGATTTTTGGGAAAATAGGGGAAAATCCAGATTTAATATAAAGACATCCAGCTAACAGCTCTGCAATCAATGACAAGCCAAAAATGTACACCCCCCTTACTGCAGGAATGTGGACAAGAGCACATTAGCTTCTCCCCAGAAACTGCCTGGGTGTTAATGTGCTTGCTGAAATTTCATTCCTAGTCTTAATTACACTTTTCTGATTAAAATCATTAGTCCTTGGCTCTGGAAAGTGCAGAAATTCTGCTTCTCGTGTTTGGTGGTTCTGTTTGAGGGGGGTTCTGGTGGGGTAGATATCTGGGCTTTGTAGCTCTCTCCAAAGCCAACACATCTAAACCACTGTCTGCCTCGGTTGTCCCAGGTGTGAGCTGTGAGCTACCAGAGAGCACCATAATGGTGCAGGTGTGTTTTACAGCCTCCAGATTGTGTTTTGAGAATGCCTACAGTATTGGGTTACACAAGCAGGACAGGCAGAGGAAGGCTTCATTCCCAAATCCCACAGAAGCTCAGCACCTGTTGCCTGCAGGAGCACCACTGTGATGGAAGCTGAAGTGTGTGGTCCTGCTGAACCACGATTTGCTGCTTGCCTTCATCTCACAGCAGCACCCCAGGAGCAGCAAGTTAGGGGTGTTTGCTCTGAAAAGGCTGGCACATCCCTTTTATTTGGGGGACCCTGGTTTAAGCAGTGAGTGGCTTGGTGTTTTCACCCGGGCAGCAGTAACATAGAAATGCTGAGAGGCAGGAGTGAGGGCTCTGAAGGAAGGCATGTAGCTGGAGATGAGGTAGAAGCTCTACTTTTTGGAAAGTTAGAGTTAAATTAGGTGCTTACCATTGATGGATTCAGCACTCAGAATAAGGGGTTTTACAGAGGCCTACTATGGCTGGAGCAAAAGCTGCAGGGTTTTGAATTATACAGAAAAGCACCAGTACTTTTTTTTGACAGGCAGCTCTTTGCACAGGTAGAATCAGCATGCCTCAACATGGAGCAAAACCAAGGCATGTCCCCAGCATACTGCATCCACACCAAGAGACCAGATACCTTATTCTTAAAATTGTGCACAAGCAAATGTAAAAGGTGACCCATACAGCTCTGAAGGCTGGCATCGGCTGCCTTCCTGGATAACCTGGATCAGTGAGTCCTCCTTTATTTTGAGTTTGTAGCTCAAAGTTGAGTTGTTCTTGAGTAAGCAGACTACTCTCCTACAAGCAAGCTCCCTGCCTCAATTCCTGCAGCTGGATGGGGAGAGCTCTGTCCATTCACCTTCCAACAACACATGACTTTGCTGACAGTACTAGAACAAGAGCCAAAAGAATGAATTTTCCTCATATCTTTGTTGTAGTTTTTAGAGCGGATAACCATTTAATTAGTTTTCACCCTCCGGGGCTGTAAGTTCTTGTATAATTAGATAATGAGCAATTATCATTACAGCACTTTGTTCTCACGTGGCACTACGTGGATTCCAGCACTGACCATGTTTCAAAGGCTCCTGTTCCAGGTTATTACCTAGTAATGCTACAAAAAGCACCAGTACTCCCTTTATAAAAAGACCTTAGAGGGGACAAATCTATCAGTATTACAGGTGCCAACAGAAATCCCACCTGCTTTTACTGGACTTGCCCCGTGATACTGGAAGTAGTGCTGATACCCACTACAACAGGAAAACCCTAGAATATTCCAAGGAGATTATGTGGTCGAGTGCTTCCCGAAATACTGCCTTTCATGTCCTTAATGCCACCCTTGCTTTTCCTGCTTTGGCAGGGCAAGCCAAAATCAGGGCTACAGAGTGGTTTAGAACAGAAAGTTACCGGATGACACCAAGGGTTCAATTAGTAACCTCCACAAGTGCTGCTGTGCTAAGAAAAGCGCCTGATGCGAGTCAGGACTTACAGGATCTGCTCGTGTTGAGGTCAACAACTGGCAATTAATTAATTCATTAAAATACCTGGAGAGATTTAAAATGCGCACGTGGTGAGAACATGTGTGTGAGAGGAGGATCTTGAAACCACTTAAGCTTTAGGGCAAACAAAAAACAGATGGGAGATGGGTGCGGAGATGAAAAGGTACAGGCAAGGGGCCCCTGTCTGTCATTATTCCTGCAGCTACAATTTAATTACTATTCCTAGGCTTTGGGGAACAGAGATTCTTGGATTGTTTAATAATAAAAGGTATGGGAAGGAACACGAGTTCTGTTGCTGGAAGATGCCCCTTATTATCATCTCAAGTCTCTGCTAAAGACTCTTAATATGCTTTATCCTTTACACAGAATAGAAAGTGTTTCCCTAGTCTTTAATGTTGAGGAATTCAAAGGGAAAAAAGTTTTTCAAAACAACTGGGAAACAAACTTGCATGCTTCCTCTCCTCCCTGAGCCTCTCCTCCTTTTTCCACCAGCACCAGAACTCTGCATGAGGCACAAAGAAGGCAAAGAGCTCCTCTCCAGCTGTTTGGGCAATAAGCCGATGTGCACTGCAATCTTGTTTTGTGCAGCTGTTGGCTGGGACAATGGGCTGCAGCACCATGTTAAAGAAAGGTAAGGAACTTGCATGGAGGATGGAACTTCAAGATGATCTTAATCTTGCAATGCAGTGAAGGTGAGGGAAGATTAGCTTCCTACTGTGAATGGAAGATTTTTTTTTCTTGAGGCCTAAAATGGCAAAGTGACAGTGGTTTATACCACCAGAAGGGAACAAGTATCACATGGCAGGACTCAAATCAAGCAGAATTGTAGCTTTAACAGTTGCCAAAAAGGTCCAAATAATTTTTTTCTAACATCATTTTCCCTGTAGTCAGAATACTGGAAGATAGATGTGAATTTAAAAAAATCCAAAAACAACAACAAAAACCCAACCAACCAAAATAACTCCAAATGACTACAAAAAACCAAAAACTTGATTTTTCACAGTATTGAAACAGCTAATGACACTTGTTTCTGGAAAATAGTTGAAGTGCCTGCAGGGAGGAATTCACTACTGAAAAAGTTGACTAACAAATGTTGACTGAGCTGTATTTAGTCCTTTCCACACAAAAGCCATGTCAGGCAAAACAAGCCAAAAGGGAGGGGCAGGGAGCATGAACTAATACTGAGCAGAGGTATAGCTGGATGTATTTATTTCTTTCAAAAAATGCACAGTGATGGAACACAGGTCCGGGGTGACTTGAGTATTTGGTGCTTTTTACTAATATCCTGAATACCTCTGTTTGTCCCTAAATGTCCTCTAATTGTTTGACCCAGCCCCTGAAACAGATGCACCCAGAGCCAAACTACAGATTTTTTCCTCTAAGAAATCCAAAGCCATTATCCTACCAGGGACACTCCTCCAGCACAGTACATACAATGAGCTGGGGGGGAAGAGGCTGATGGAGCTCCTTTCAAAAGCCAGAGAAATGCACCCTGACTAGACCACTCACTGATCCACAGAGCAAGGGCAGAATTTTAATATTTCAGGTGCAAGCACTGCTTCAAAGCAGTGCATCCTCCTAAATGCTACGTATAGTTTTTCTACCAGTTAAAATAAGCTGTGCAGGTGAAGTAGCACAAAGTCACCATGCCAAGGAGACTCTTCCTAAACAGGGCATTATTATGGGATTTCTGAGCTTAGACAAGGATGCTGAGGTCAACACTAGCTGAAGGCTCTTCCTATTTTGCAGTACCAAGGTTGTACTAGAAAAAGATTCCGGTCCAAGGATAAGGATCCTGTCTTTTTAAACAAACTAGGATGGAGGGAGTGGGGTATCGGCTAGAAAATGGAGTATGACAGCAATCAATAGGGAATGTGTTATTTTGTCATATCAGATTTCCTCAGCAAAAGCTGCTCATTATATTTTTGTGATGGAAGTTAAGTTAGAGAAAACCTGACAGAACTGTGATTTCCCAAAGGAAACAAAGCAAACATAATCTACTTTGAAAAAAATCTGATTTTATTTTTGTATTGAAAAGACCTGTCAATTTAAATAGATGTTTATTTCCATTCACGGTCTCAACCAGTGTTGTGTGTTAACATTATTCAGAACTGTATAAAAAGCCATTTGTGTTACATTGGTTAACATCCTAGAACACTGGGGGAGGGGAGGGTTTGAAGCAGCTTAACATTAAAAATAGGATGTTCCCAAAAAGCTTACAACTGATGCGGCATCTTCTATTCTAATTTTATAAGAGCTGAAGCATTTTGCAAATACAATTCAAGTTATTTGGTCTTAAAAAAAAAACCCACAACTTTAACACCAGATTGCTTTCATAGCAATATAGAAGCTGTCAGCTGAGAGAAGACACACATACACCCTTGTGTGTGCAAACACGCACATGGAGAACCACACTGAGCACAACTGGAACACCCCATTCAGTATTTGGACTACATATGTGTTCCTCTGAATCCTGATAACAGTTAATTTAAAATGCTAGTTGCCTTTTTTTTTTAATATATACATGGTTTCCATGGAAACCCAAGATTCTGCACAATCAACTGACATTTATTACTCATGGTGCTGTGAAGTTCTCTAGTGAAAGGGCCAAACTCCAAAACCTTTACTCAAACATGCACATACCTAACCAAAGCCAATGGACAGGGGAGAGAAGATGGTTTTAGAAAAGGGGTTGCAGGGTCAAGGTCTAGATTTGAAAAATCACATGACAGATTGTCATTCAGAAAAAGTTTTTTAAGTCTTTCTTTGGTTTATTTCCATGATTCCCAATACTGTCTGAAAAGCCCAGAGACAGTCACATGAGAAATCATAGCCCTAAAGCAAGCCCTCAGCATTTTTAAGTCTTGTGTATTAAACGTTCAGAAGACTAGAGGAATTCAGAGTACCCCTTACATTCATGTCCCCAAAAATCTAGCTGCTTAAGTGCATGCACTGAGGCATGACCGGCATGCCTGTAAATTCATATTGTTCAAGTTAAGAGTAAATATAGCTGCAAAAAACCCCACCCACCTATAATTAAATGGTCATTACTAGCAATACTATAGTGACTGTCTTGTTATTAAAAAAATGCAGACATTGTTTTTGCCCCTTTGGCTCACACAGCCAAAGGAAGCTGTCTGCTTGATTTAGAAAGAAAGCAGATTTTAAGAATCCAAGGGAGTTTAATATTTCCATGTTCCTGGGGTCAATTATTAATATGAAGATGTAGACAAATGGCAAGTATATGAAAGCATCTCTTGTACATTCCAAGGTTGGGAAGGCAAAAGCAGATCTTAACTTCCTTATCCGTAAATGTTATGGTAGGCTTCAAAAACCAGTAAGAAGAACATAATATTTCCATGGAGAGCAAAGTAGAATTAAATCTAACTGGCATTTGTATGCAAGCAGTTTTTGCTAGGCTAAATGTAAGGCAGATTTTATTGCAAAGATAGTTACCAGTCTGCTGGTAGGAAAAGAAATCCAGGCAACTATATTCAAGAAGGTGGCTGATAATTACTAGTGACAACTTCTACATTTTTAGAACAGCTCAGCTTTAATGAACTTTCTGGAAAACAGCATTTTCATCACCGGCTTTCACTTCCTTCCCCATTCCACATTAGGTATCAAAAATCAAGACTGGATAGAATGAATTGTGGCTATTTACCAACTAACAACATCTCATATTCCAATGTTATTTTTAACCGGAAGAAATATAAGTCATTCTTTATAACCTACTGCCACTGGTTGTTTATAAATATCTGCTTGCTGCAATAAGCACTGGTCATTGAAATATTCATTTGCAGTAACTACTTGGCACTAGGTTAATATACTTGTAAAGTTTAATGGAAGTGCTTCTGATGTACATACAAGCACTTACAACATCAGACTTTTTAAAACTTAGTTCTGGGGATTTTAATATCTATAGTTACAGTTTTCACAAGCATTTCTGAAAGTATTAAATCACTTCAGTAAGTTTAGAGGCTCCTGCCTCAGCATATCTAAGTTTCTCAACAATTACAGAATGACTGATTTAACATTCTTGCTCCCTTATGCTGAGACAACGTGGTACCAAAATTTAGTTATAAAAAGAGGCATTTTTGGTCAGGCTGACTCCCCAGCTGCTCCTTAACAAAAATGCAACACAGCTCAAACCTGTCTCCTCTCTCCAGAAAAAGAAAGACACCTAAGGCCACAAATGTACATTTGCCAGAACATCAGATGTTTCTCCATTTGTGGCAACTGTACATTCCCACTTAGAGAAATACAGTCTGAAAACCCCACCACCACCTTTAAGGATAAACCCCCCTCAGAAGCCAGTTTAGGCAGCAGTGCATATGGAACCACATTACATGGAAACAGTGTGTTAAAGCCATTCCAGCTACTTCAACTACTTTCTAATAATGTTTAATCAAAATTCCGAATTGCAGGAAAGGAAAAAAAACCTCACCATGATGTAGAGAGAGGCATAAAGATGCAAAGATAATCACCACAATGATCCAATAGCAAAATCTCTCGTTTAAAGGTTTTCTTATGCTAAAAAAGGCACGCAACCCCTTGTGAACTAGAGACAAAAGCTAGCAGGACTACAGCAATAAACCCAGAGGAAAAAGCCTACCAGAATTACCCAGTTGCCTACTGGGAAGGAACAATGAAGTAGACAGGCTGCTCTTGCTCCGTTTTGTCTGCAGGGAAGTGGTCAAATTTAATAGTCAAATTTAGCCACATTAAGAAACATTTAACAAAAGCTACCCCAAGAAACCAGAACAAAACCTGACGTTTGGGTCAAAAGGCCACAGACAGGCCCTTCCATAGCATGGAGCTGAGTGAGTTCAGAGATTGGCAATGAAAGAAAAAAGCTTTAGACATGTGATGGGAACAAGCTTTGGGATTTATCGAACAGTCACACCAAGCTTCTCCAGCACACGCACTCCCTTTTCTTGGTACTCTTGTCGGGTCATCCAGAAGTTGTCTTTGTCTTTCATGATGTCTGCTAGAACCGCCCCCCCGAGGAACACCATGTGCTTCCGGCGAGGCGGATCCTCGATTCGGATCTTGAATTTCTAAGAAAAAAGAAAAGAAATTGTTACTGAGATTCCTGAAACAAAGCCTTTCAAAATAAAATCGGGCTTCCCACCAGAACAATGAAGTGTAAAATGTTTAGTGAGAAAAATGCAAGCAAAGAACTGAAATGTCAGTGCAGGGCTCTCTGTGTGAGCTTCCAGCTTGCGTAACCAAAGTAAAATGACTACTTTGCACTGGAAATTAAAGACAGCTATTGACACTTGCCCAAAAATTATACTTGCAGTATATTCATAAAAGTCCAAATTTAAAGACTGAACTTTTGCATTTCACAAACACAGTAAAGAGTGACATACTTCCTAAGCTTCCATGGCTAAAATTATCAAAAGTTATCATATCATCAAATCACAAAATATTTTAGAGTTATATTGTTTTAGAAGAGTAGATGGAACAGATTTTAAATTTACACAATCTAGACCAGCTTAACTAATTAATACCCCCTTAAATTCTTCAATGCTAAAGCTCTTAACTTCAAGAGCAACAATGAGCACAGTCAAAGCTATGTGTGTAATATTGTCTCAGATGTAAAACATTCTGCAGAATTGAGTCATTCCATATTGCCACAAAAGATCTTCAGAGGACACTGCATTAAGAACCAAGAAAGTGCAATTTTGTTCAACGTTAGAAACCCCACTCAAAGGAAATCTCTCTGTAAACACCTCCTCCTTGAAAAGCAGACAGGACTACAACAGAGTGTTACCTCTGTAATTCATGTGGCTGTCGCCCATTTATCACAGTAACCAATGGAAAATGGGAATTTATTCCACTTGAAGGTGTATTAGAGCTCCAGCCTCTCACTTTTGAGTATTTCACTTGTAGCATGAACCAAAACTTTCACAGATTTAAAAAAAAATATTTCTGTTCAGTGATGACTTTGAGGTACAAAAAACTCCTTAGCTTTATTTAACCTATGTTACAAGTTGTTCACGCTCGAACTAAGCCGAGACTTTAGGAATTACCTGCTACTAACACGGACTAGAAGGTGACTTTATGGCGAGTCTATACCAAGGAAACACAGGGGTGTGAAGAAGAGGCAGCGAATTTTGCAAGTCACACGGAGGGCCACCCGCAGCCTCTGTCATTTCTTACAACTTGGTTCCCTCTAGTGGGGATTTAGGATAAGCCTCCGCACGCCCCCAGAGGAAGCAGCCGCTGACACCCACCGAGAGTTTTTCCACGTCTCCTTTCAGAACTCGTTCCAGGTAGAGCTGTTTCAGTTCCCGCTCCAGTCGCGAAGGCAGCCCGGGGTACATGGTGGATCCTCCAGACAGCACAATGTGCTTATAGAATTCAGACCTGACCCAAAGAAAGACAGTCTTTCCAGTGTTGTATAGTTTACTCTGGATTAGGGGTAGGTACCTGAATGGTCACTACACAAAACCAGACTTGCTCATGCTTTAGAAAGCAGCACTAAAAAAAATACCGTGCTTTCAAGATTTTTTTTTGCGCTTTGCTCATTCACACCAAAATAGTTTCCTAACAACCTAGTGAGCTCCAAGACCTCAGCCTGAACCCCTCTCCCTCCACTCACCCTCCCCCAGCAGCACAGATTAGTGTCTCAAGCAAAGGATGTTACTTTAAATGAAGTTCTTGTATCACCCCTGCACCCTGACAGAGGATTTTACACATTCTGCTCCTACCTGGTATCAATGTCAGCGGCCTGGATGGTGTTAAACAGCAATTCAGCCACACCAACCCCCTCTACATTGATTAAGTGAGGCTGGAAAAGAGCCTCAGGTGCCTCGAACCGTTCTCCACCAACTTTGATAATCCTGCCATCCGGGAGCTAGCGAAGAAAAAACACCATTGAGAGGACTACTTTTAGCCACTTGAATACTTTAAAAAATCCAAGAGGAAATGACCTACATTGCTCCCTAATGTTTTAACACAGGAAATTGTTGATACTTGTCAGCACTGCAAGAAGTTTCAGTACTACTGAAAGAATATATGAATTCTTTAATCACTGCAATTCACTTTGTGACATCAGGGACCAAACACATCCACACTGAGGTACCAAACTCTTCCTTGCAATACCAACTCCTAATATCCCTTTAAAAGATGATCTTACAGCATGAGTAATGCTTTTCTGCAAATTATTTTCTTCCATGTGTGATCACAGGAAGTTTCCACTATAAGCAAATCTGCCATTCCTGACATCAGATACCATTTTGTATGGATGAAGCTGAAACAATTTGACATGTTACTTTCTCTACAAGTTCCTGTACCATAAATTTCAAAGATCTACAATGACAAAAATGAGTACCAAGTAGATTTTATAGAAAATCTAAGAAGGGGAAAAAAAAGCTTTCAGAAGCTTTCCCCAGAACCAAGTATGTAAACTGATTATATGGACTCCTGGGAAGTGAGCTACTGCCAGGAAAAACCACAAAGGAATCACAGCTAAATGCCACCTGAATTTAAACCTAGGAAGTTCAGGACAAGAAAAACAGTAATCAAGACACTTACTGTGTAGGATTCAACTAGTACTGTGGTCTCTAATGCCAGTTTCTGCTCCTGTTCAATGTTGTATCCCACATAACAGAGCTTTTCCTTGATCATGCGAACGGTCTCAAAATCAGCAGAATGGTTGAAAGCGTAACCTCGCAGCAGGAGGAGCTGGGGGAACACAGCAGGTGAGCAGCAAGTGAGGGGAACAGTCCAGCTGTCTCAGCAGAGGGGTACATTTAAACATGTGTCTCTAACAGTTCATCTCCCTTTTCTAACTACAAATTAACACAAATCCATTCCAGTGTATGTCCATTATGACCAGGAAAGAGGAATACAGCAGTATTACTCCAAGTGGGAAATGTAGTATAACTTTCAGTACAACAATCACAAGGACAATTGAAAGATAATCAAAATAATTCTTATCTTCAGGACTTCACTTCAGAACACTCCAGTCCAACCAGAAAGTTTTGCTTCTATTTAAAACACAGTGTCTTATTTAATAATCAGGGACAAATCACTACACTCTTTTCTACACTCTAAGAAAGTCTTTCTGAAAATAGATGAGTAGAACTGAGAGAATATAAACTAGCTTTCATTTTATGTGCCAAGAAAGCCAACATTTTATGTTTTCCTTCCCAAATATGGAATGAATTCCCTTCCTACAAGACTGACACTATGAAAATGTGATGTCTCTGAATAACATCAATATTATCACACATGATTTACATGAGAACACATAAAAAGGACAGACTGAAGCAATACAGGAGTTCTTTATGTAATTAACATATGAATAATAAAGGGAAAGCGTATAGTGGTTTCTTGCTATCAAGGGATTTAACTTGAACTGAAGTATCACAAATACCAGCCTCAGCTTGAAGAGCTCTTCCCAGCTTACCTTAATGAGGTACCTAGTGATGTCCCTCCCAGCAATATCTAACCGTCTTGTGAGGTGAGGGAGAGAGAAACCTTCATAAACTGGGCAAATGTGAGTTACACCATCTCCAGAGTCCACAACAACACCAGTCAACAAACCTAAAAGAACATGGCAGGGAAAAAAGTAAAACTTTTATTAGCACTTTCATAAACAGAGCAGAATAGTAGTGAGTTTAAGATGTTTTCAGTGTAATCTTAACACAACCTGTGTTCCCTCAGTCACCACTGGATTTTAAACTTAAGGTTTCCATAATAACTAATGCTTTCATGTAATTTTAAAGTATTACTTCTACTTTTACCTGGATGCTTGGAACTCTACTGTTCACAATTTTATCTGGTGTTTTGACATCTTAAATTGCAGTCTAATTAAAGAGAATATCTACACTCATTAAATGCTTGTTGGAGCACAAATTCCTCCACAGATTCAGCTGTATTCACAAAACATCAATTTCTCAGATGTGAAGAAAGCTACAGATATTTGGGCCACAAGTTTACCTTGTTACAATTCTTAAGACTTGTTGATATTGACAGATATTCAAAAAAACAAAGCAATGCTTTAGTAAGGTAAAGAATATTTGGATTATACAGCACATGCTTAAATTTTTCCATACAGAAATAGCATTGCAGTAACACCTCACTGCATTGCAACTTCTCCATTGCAACCTCACTCATTTGTGAGACATTTTTCTCGCAGACCTGCCTCAGTGATTCACGGAGTTTCCCGGCCGACGCTTGTGCAGTGCCGCTGCTTCACCAAGGGGCGGTACCAGCGCTCCCTGTGGGGCGGGACTGGCCTGGCCCTGCGGGGAGAGTGCACCGTGCCTCTCGCTCCCGTGGCGCCGTGCCTCGGTCCCTGCCCTGATCCTGTGTTACTGTTTCCATGGCTACAGGCAGGGAAGGGAAGTGCCCCAGGAAAGTAGGGGTGGGCTGGCCGTGGCAGCGGTGGGGCACGTGCTGTGTGCTGGGATGGTCCAGTGGTGGAACATGCCCACCCCGCTGCAACAGCTGCTGCCCACCCGTGCCACGCAGGGCCACGCCTGGCAGCCCCAGCTGGCCAAGACAGCGCAGGTACAGGCACCAGTAAATGGAGGGAGCAGTGGTGCAGGGTTTATGCTGTTGGCAGGGCCTGGTTGGGGGCGGCGGCGTGGCAGTGACGTGGCAAGTCGCTGCATTGGGGGGGAGCACTGTTCTGCTGGCTCATACGGACAGTGCTGCCTCTGCCACACTCTGGACTGGCAGATACATGTATTGTAGCTGCCACAGTTAGAGGGAAAGAAACTCCGACAGCACTCCCCGCCATAAGGGGCCCCAGGTGTCGCAGTGTTGCAAAGTTAAGGTTTCCCAGGCTCCAAGAGCACTGACCTGAGCCCGGGGACACCCCTTCCCCCCTGCAGAGGCAGTGCAAGCATGAGCAATGGCAGCAGCCCGGCCAGAGCTGCAGAAGCGGCAGTTTGGCCGAAGAAAAGCCCAGGGGTTCTCTGGGGGTCTCCCCAGGCAAAAAGGGCTCAGAAATGCTTCCTGTGCTGGGAGAGCCCGCGGCGAGGAGTGGAAAATTCTCCCCTGTGCTTCAGAATAGCGGGGGGTGGAGTGATGGGTGTGGCCTGTATGCATATTAATGACCCGCATGTGTTTGCAAATTAGATGTTTCACAAGACCCTGAAGAGCCCCTTTCCTCACGAAGGGTGAGGTATTACTGTAGGCTGAATCAGATCCACATTCATAGACTAAAAAAATCAACTCTCACCAAAAAAAATTACCACAAAACCATTAAATTCTAAGGTGTATAAAACAAAGATATTATAGGCATGTAGAAACAGAAGTCTCTATATTTCACTAACAAAATACAGTCAGGTCTCCTGTACCACAGAACTGTGGTCTTATTCAGGTCCTGCAAAGCCCACCTTCCATGTCGATTGGCAGCTCATTCATATGCAAATTTTCCCCACACCCTCACACAATCTCCCCAGTGTTCCAGTGCTGTTTTGGCACTGCCTTGCTGCATATTGGTGTTTGTGTCGGCGCTTTCCGGTACCTGCATGTCGGGGAAAAAAGCCTTTTCTGCTTGGCCAGGGATGCGGGTGCAGGGGAACCCCCCACGCCACTGTCCCAGAGGTCCTGAGCGGCCCCAAGGGGAGGGGCAGGGGAGCCAGGGCAGCCCCAAGCAGCCCCAAGGGCAATGGGGGGAGACAGTGCGGCCCTGAGGGGAAGGGGGGGGGGCGGCTGGCTGAGCCCCAAG